>JBBFKN010000140.1:7500-152415 GCA_039654755.1 Calcarius lapponicus
ATTCCAGCCCTGGAATTGTGGCTGAGTTTTCCCCTTTTCCCTGTTGATCCCAAATCCCATCCCAAGGAGCCACCAGAGATTTCCATGGAAATGTTTTTTTGTGGAATGGGAGTAGGAATGTCCAGGAGGAACATCCAGGAATCCCTGAGTGGAACAGGGAAGGGAAGTGATCCCCATTTTCCAACAACTCCCAACTCCCAGGGATGAGATGCTCCAACAACCCCCTGGGATGGCTGGGATAACTTTCCTGGGAAAATTCCAAGAATTCCAGGAATATTCCCCTTTTCCTGTTAATTCCAATGCCTGTGGATGGTTTGGGAGGTGCCAGCATGGATTTCCATGGATTTATTTTTTTGTGGAATGGGAGCAGGAATGTCCCGAGGGGCTGGGAGGAATTCCAGCCCTGGAATTGTGGCTGAGTTTTCCCCTTTTCCCTGTTGATCCCAAATCCCATCCCAAGGAGCCACCAGAGATTTCCATGGAAATGTTTTTTTTGTGGAATGGGATCAGGAATGTCCAGGAGGAACATCCAGGAATCCCTGAGTGGAACAGGGAAGGGAAGCGATCCCCATTTTCCAACAACTCCCAGGGATGAGATGCTCCAACAACCCCCTGGGATGGCTGGGATAACTTTCCTGGGAAAATTCCAAGAATTCCAGGAATATTCCCCTTTTCCTGTTAATTCCAAAGCCTGTGGATGGTTTGGGAGGTGCCAGCATGGATTTCCATGGAAATGGGTTTTTTTGTGGAATGGGAGCAGGATTGTCCAGGAGGGGTTGGGAGAAGTTCCAGCCCTGGAATTAGGGCAGGAATTCCCTGGAATTCCCCTTTCCCTGTTGATTCCAAGGAGCCATTTCCATGGATTTTTTTTTTTTTTTTTTTTTTTTTGGAATGGGAGCAGGAATGTCCCGAGGGGTTGGGAGGAATTCCAGCCCTGGAATTGTGGCTGAGTTTTCCCCTTTTCCCTGTTGATCCCAAATCCCATCCCAAGGAGCCACCAGAGATTTCCATGGAAATGCTGGGGTTTTTTTGTGGAATGGAGCAGGAATTTCCAGAGGGGTTGGGAGAAGTTCCAGCCCTGGAATCAGGGTGGGAATTCCCTGGAATTCCCCTTTCCCTGTTGATTCCAAGGAGCGATTTCCATGGAAATATTTTGTTTTTGTGGAATGGGAGCAGGAATGTCCCGGGGGGACGGAGGGAGCTCCTTATCCCAGCAATTCCCAACAATTCCCGGAGTTTTCACCCCCAAATCCCGGGAATTCGGTGCCTTTCCCACCATCCGGGGGTGGCACCGCTGCCGGAGGTGACAGCGGAGGTGACAGCGGTGTCCCCAAACCCTTCACAACCCCAGGGGTGGCCACGGGTTGGGGACAGGGGTGGTGTCACTGGCCCGGGGGGACAGAGGGACAGAGGGACAGGATGGAACAGGAGGGACTAAAAGGATAGAGGGGACAGAGGGACAGAAGGACAGAGGGACAGAGGCAACAGAGGGACAGAGGGGCAGAGGGGACAGAGGGGACAGAGAGGAGAGAGGGGGCAGAGGGGCCAGAGAGGGGACTGAGGGGACAGAGGGACAGAGGGAACAGAGGGGGACAGGAGAGACAGAAGGGACAGAGAGGACAGAGGGACAGAGGGACAGGATGGAACAGGAGGGACTAAGAGGAAAGAGGGGACAGAGGGACAGAAGGACAGAGGGGACAGGGGGACAGAGGGACAGAGGGGACAGGGGGACAGAGGGAATAGGGCAGGACAGAGGGACAGAGGGGACTGAGGGGACAGAGGGACAGGGGACAGAGGGGACAGGGGGACCTGAGGACAGGGGTGACAGAGGGATCAGGGGGTGACAAGGGGGGAGAGGAGGGGGACACAGGGGACAGCGGGACAGAGAGGAGAGAGGGGGCAGAGGGGAGAGAGGGGACTGAGGGGACAGAGGGACAGAGGGACAGGATGGAACAGGAAGGACTAAGAGGACAGACGGACAGAGGGGCAGAGGCGACAGAGGGACAGAGGGAATAGGGCACGACAGAGGGACAGAGGGGACAGAGGGACACGAGGACAGGGGGTGACAGAGGGGTCGGGGGTGACAAGGGGGGAGAGGAGGGACAGAGGGGACAGAGGGACAGAGAGGAGAGAGGGGGCAGAGGGGAGAGACGGGACTGAGGGAACTGAGGGGCAGAGGGACAGGAGGGACAGAAGGGACAGAGAGGACAGAGGGACAGGGAGACAGAGGGGACAGAGGGATAGAGGGGACAGGGGGACAGGAGGAGAGAGGGGACAGAGGGGACAGTGGACACACGGGGTTCGGGGGACAGAGAGGACAGAGGGACAGAGAGGACAGAGAAGACAAGGGGCCACAGGGAGACAAGAAGGACGGAGGGGACAGAGGGGACACGGGGATTGAGGGGACAGGGGGCTCAGGGGGGGACAGGAGGGGACAGGGTGAGTAGGGGGGTCTGAGGGGGCAAGGGGGGGACAGAAGGGACAGAGGGGACAGAGGGGACACGGGGACTGAGAGGACAGAGGGGTCAGGGGACAGAGGGACAGAGGGGACAGGGAGGACAGAGGAAGGAACAGAGGGGATGGGGGGGGACAGAGGGGACAATGGGACAGAGGGGACACGGGGATTGAGGGGACAGAGGGGTCAGGGGGACAGAGGGGACGGGGGGGACAGAGGGGACAATGGGACAGAGGGGACAGAGGGGTCAGGGGGTGACAGGAGGGGACAGAAGGGAAGGGGAGGTCTGAGGGGACAACGGGGGGACGGGGAGTGACAGAAGGGCACAGAGGGGACAGGGGGTGACCGAGGGGGACAGAAGGAGGACAAGGGGGTGACAAACGGGGACAGAAAGGGACAGGGGGAGACCGGAGGGGACAGCAGGTGACAAACGGGGACAAAAGGCCCCGGCCCCCCGCCGGGCGCTGTTCCCGCGGCAGAGGCTCGGGCGGGTGGCGGCGGTGACAGATGGTGACACCGCGGTGGCATCCGCCACCTGCTCCCTCCGCGCGGCCGCGGGGACGGGGGGCGGGGATCGGGACTGCTGCGATCGGGATTTTGGGATCGGGGCTTTTGGGATCGGGGCTTTTGGGATCGGGGTTTTTGGGACCAGAATTTTTGGGATCGGGGTTTTTGGGATCGAAGATTTTGGGATCGGGGTTTTTGGGATCGAGGTTTTTGGGATCGGGGTTTTTGGGATCAGGGTTTTTGGGACCAGAATTTTTGGGACCGGGGTTTTTGGGATCGGGGATTTTGGGATCGGGGATTTTGGGATCAGGGCTTTTGGGATCGGGGCTTTTGGGATCGAGGTTTTTGGGACCAGAATTTTTGGGACCGGGGTTTTTGGGATTGGGAATTTTGGGACTGGGACTTTTGGGACTGGGACTTTTGAGATCAGGATTTTTGGGATTGGGTTTTTTAGGATCTGTTTTTTTAGGATATGTTTTTTTTGGGATCTGGATTTTTTGGATCGGGGTTTTTGGGATCGGGGTTTTGGGATTGGGACTTCTGGGATTGTAATTTCTGGGATCAGGATTTTTGGGATGGGTTTTTTGGGGATTGTGATTTTTTGGGACTGTGATTTTTTGGGATTGTGACTTTTGGGATCAGGTTTCTTGGGATTGGGGCTTTTGGATTGAGACTTCTGGGATTGTGACTTTTGGGATCAGGATTTTTGGGATTGTGACTTTTGGGATTGGGGTTTTTGGGTTCAGGATTTTTGGGATTGGCACTTTTGGGATCGGGGTTTTTGGGATCAGGATTTTTTGGGAACGGGTTTTTTGGGAGCCATCCAGAGCCAGCACAGCCCACCCTGTCTCGGGACAGCGGCAGAGGTGACAAGGGACACTGCCGGTGACACTGCCACCCCCCGGGGACATCCCAGCCCCTGGAATTGCGGGGTGGGGACAGAGGGGACATCCCAGCCTCTGGAATTATGGGATGAGGACAGAGGGGACATCCCAGCCTCTGGAATTATGGGATGGGGACAGAGGGGACATCCCTGCCCCGGGAATTTCTCGGGAACCTTGGGAAAGCTTTGGAGCAGTGGCAGGAGCTGCTCCTCTCCCACCTTTTTTTCATGGATAAAAGGAAAAAACCCAAAACCCCAAATGGATTCAGACTTTTCCCAGCGGGATCTGTTATCCTGGATTTTTCTCCCCCTATCCCACCAGGATCTGTAATCCCGGATTTTGCCCCACCGGGATCTCCCTTGTCTCAGGAGCCGCTTCCCAATCCCAGTCCAGCTTTTCCCTGTCCCTCCAAGAGCTGGGTGGTGAATTCCTGAGAAAATCCCTCTTTTTCCTGCTCTGGAAAATCCAATTCCATGGGAATAATGGGATTTTCTCCCCTTCTCCCTGGATTTGGAGGTGTCTCCTCTCATTCCAGCCCCATCCCAGCATTGCTGCCACATCCAGCCACCCAAATCATGGATTTTGTGGGATTGAGGGATTTTGGGATCTTCCCGCACATCCGGATGTCCCAGCTCCTTCCCCACATCCTGGAAATTCCAGGAAAACCAGGCTGGATTCAGGGAAAACCATTTGGGGCCATTCCCTTTGCAATTCCCACATTTGGGATATTGGGAATCCTCATCCCAATCCCAAAGCAGCTCCCACGTGAAGCCCAACTCCAGGATTTAAAGTTTGGAGCACTGGAACAGGCAGGAAATTTTGGGATTTGACCTTTGGGTTGGGATCAGTCCCGCTCCAGCATTCCCAGCTCCTGGCAGTGGGATTGGGAATTCTGGGATTGGGAATTCCAGGATTGGGAATCCTGGGAGAGGCAGAGTGGGATCCCAATCCATCCTCGGGATGGATTCCAGTGGATCTGTGTCCCTCTCCGGCATTCTGGGATCCTTGGGATGGGCTGGATCCTGCTGGATCCCACTAGATCCTGTTGGAGATTCCCAATTCCTCCCATCCTGTCCAACACTGGAGGATCGGCCATGATTCCAGAGCTTTTCCAGCTGCTCCTGACAGTCGGGAGAGACCAGAGCCGGGATAACGGGAATGGCAAAGAATGGGATAATGAGAATGGCAAACACTGGGAAAATGGGAATGGCTGATACTGGGATAATGGGAATGGCAAACACCAGGAAAATGGGAATAGTAAACACTGGAATAATGGGATAATGGGAATGGGAAACACCAGGATAACAGAAATGACAAACACTGGGATAACAGGAATGGCAAACACCAGAAAAATGGGAATGGCAAACACTGGGATAATGGGATAATGGGATAATGGGAATGGTAAGCACCGGGATAATGGGATAATGGGAATGGTAAACACCTGGATAACAGGAATGGCAAACACTGGGAAAACGGGAATGGCAAACACCAGGATAATGGTGTAATGGGAATGGCAAACACCGGGAAAACGGGAATGGCAAACACTGAGATAATGGGATAATGGGAATGGTAAACACCAGGAAAACAGGAATGGCAAACACTGGGATAATGGGACAATGAGATTGAAAAACACTGGGATAATGGGAATGGCAAACACCTGGATAATGGGGTAATGGGAACAATAAACAGCAGGATAAAGGGATAATGGGATTGGAAAACACCTGGATAATGGGAATAATAAACACTGGGAAAACAGGAAGAGTGAATACCAGAATAATGGGATAATGGGAATGGCGAACACCGGGATAATGGGAATAAATAATGGGAATGACAAACACTGGGATAACAGCTCTGGGAATAACAAACACCAGGATAAAAGCCCCGGGAATAATGAATGCCCTGACACCGGGATAATGAGAATAATAAACATTGGGAAAACAGCCCTGGGAATAATGAACACCCTAAGGGTGGGAATGACAAACACCAGGATAATGGGAATAATAAACATTGGGGGAAAAAAACCAGGAATAACAAACACAGGGATAACGGTGCTGGGAATGACAAACACCCTGACACCTGGATAATGGGAATAACAAACACCAGGGTAACAGCTCCGGGAATGACAGCCTGAAACTCCGGGAATAATGAACACCCTGAGAGCGGGAATAATAACTCCAGGAATGACAAACACTGGGATAACAGCTCCGGGAATAACAAACACCCTGACACCGGGATAATGGGAATAATGAACAGTGGGAAAACAGCCCTGGGAATAATGAACACCCTGAGGGTGGGAATGACAAACACTGGGATAAAAGCCCTGGAATACCAGCCTGACACCTGGATAACAGCTCTGGGAATAATGAGCACCCTGAGAGTGGGAATAACAACTCCAAGAATAACAAACAGCAGGATAAAAGCTCCAGGAATAACAAACACCCTGACACCGGGGTAATGGGAATAATGAGCATTGGGAAAACAGCTCCGGGAATAATGAACACCCTGAGGGTGGGAATGACAAACACCGGGATAACAGCCCTGGGGATAATGAACACCCTGACACTGACACCAGGATAATGGGAATGACACACACCAGGAGAAAAGCCCTGGAATAACAGCCTGACACCGGGATAAAAGCCCCGGGAATAAGAAACACCCTGAGAGTGGGAATAACAACTCTGGGAATAAAAAAGCAACTGAGATAAAAGCCCTGGAAATAACAAACACCGGGATAACAACTCCGGGAATGACAAACACCCTGACACTGGGCTAAAAACCCTGGGAATAATGAACACCCTGAGAGTGGGAATAACAACTCTGGAATGAATAAAAAAACCTGGGATAAAAGCCCCGGGAATAACAAACACCCAGATAACAGTTCTGGGAATGACAAACACCGGGATAACAGCTCTGGGAATGACAAACACCAGGATAACAGCCCCGGGAATAATGAACACCCTGAGGGTGGGAATATCAAACACTGGGATAAAAGCCCCAGGAATAATGAACACCCTGACACTGACACCGGGATAATGGGAATAATAAACTTGGAGGGGGAAAAAATGGGAATAACAAACACTGGGATAACAGTCCTGGGAATGACAGGCACCCTGACACCGGGATAATGGGAATAATGAGCATTGGGAAAACAGCCCCTGGAATAATGAGCGCCCTGAGGGTGGGAATGGCAAACACCGGGATAAAAGCCCAGGAGTAACAGCCTGACACCGGGATAAAAGCCCCGGGAATAAGGAACACAGGAACACTCTAAGAGTGGGAATAACAACTCTGGGAATAAAAAACAACTGGGATAAAAGCCCTGGAAATAACAAACACTGGGATAACAACTCTGGGAATGACTAACGCCCTGACACCGGGATAATGGGAATGACAAACACCGGGAAAACAGCCCAGGAATAATGAATTCCCTGAGGGTGGAAATGACAAACACCAGGAGAAAAGCCCTGGAATAACACTCTGACACCGGGATAAAAGCCCCGGGAATAACGAACACCCTGAGAGTGGGAATAACAACTCTGGGAATAACAAACAGCGGGATAACAGCCCCGGGAATGACAAACACCCTGACACCTGGATAATGGGAATAATGAACATTGGGAAAACAGCCCCGGGAATAATGAACACCCTGAGGGTGCGAATAACAAACACCGGGATAAATGCTCCAGGAATAGCAAACACCAGGAATAATAAACATTGGGGAAACAGCCCCAGGAATAATGAACGCCCCGAGGGAATAACAAAAAGCCCTGGAATAACAGCCTGACACCGGGATAACAGCTCCAGGAATAAGGAACACCCTGAGAGTGGGAATAACAACTCTGGGAATGACAAACACTGGGATGACAGCCCCGGAATAACAAACACCCTGAGACCGGGATAATGGGAATGACAAACACCGGGACAGCAGCTCCAGGAATAATGAGCGCCCTGAGGGTGGGAATGACAAACACCGGGAGAAAAAGCCCTGGAATAACCAACAACAGAATAAGAACTCTGGGAATAACAAAGACCGGGATAACAGCTCTGGGAATGACAAACACCGGGAGAAAAAGCCCTGGAATAACACCCTGACACCGGGATAAAAGCCCCGGGAATAACGAACACCCTGAGAGTGGGAATAAGAGCTCTGGGAATAACAAACACCAGGAATGATAAACATTGGGGAAACAGCCCCAGGAATAATGAACGCCCTGAGGGAATAACAAAAAGCCCTGGAATAACAGCCTGACACTGGGATAACAGCTCCAGGAATAAGGAACACCCTGAGAGTGGGAATAACAACTCTGGGAATGACAAACACTGGGATGACAGCCCCGGGAGTAACAAACACCCTGAGACCGGGATAATGGGAATGACAAACACCGGGACAGCAGCTCCAGGAATAATGAGCGCCCTGAGGGTGGGAATGGCAAACACCGGGAGAAAAGCCCTGGAATAACAGCCTGACACCGGGATAAAAGCCCCGGGAATAAGGAACATCCTGAGAGTGGGAATAACAACTCTGGGAATAAAAAAAACTGGGATGAAAGCCCTGGGAATAACCAACAACGGAATAACAACTCTGGGAATAACAAAGACCGGGATAACAGCTCTGGGAATGACAAACACCAGGACAACAGCCCCGGGCATGACAAACACCGGGATAAAAGCTCTGGGAATAACGAACACCGGGATAAAAGCTCTGGGAATGACAAACACCGGGATAAAAGCCCCGGGAATAACGAGAACCCCGAGCCCGGTGTTTTGTTTCTGGGAACTCTTTTGCCTCTCCACACCGGGATTTAGGGCCTGGGAATCCTCCCAGTATCCACATCCCAAATCTGGGAACCCACGAGCACCCCAATCCCTGGATCTGAGCCCAGGAATAAACTGGCACCCCAATATCCCTGTCCCAATCCTGGGAATGCACAGGAACCCCAAAATCCCTGTGACAGCCCTGGGGACCCAGGGACACCCCAAAATCCGTGTGACACCCCTGTGGACCCAGGGACACCCCAAAATCTGTGTGACAGCCCTGGGGACCCAGGGACACCCCAAAATCTGTCCCAAAGTTGCAGTCCCCCATCCCATTATCCCATTATCCATTTATCCCATCCCTCCCCTCTCTCTGAATGGTGGCCAGGGCCCTGTGTCACCTGCTGTCCCCTCGCTGTCCCCTCACTGTCCCCTCACTGTCCCTGCCCCTCAGGCCATCCCTGAGGCTGGGTTTGGGGGGCAGTCCCAGACCAGGGGACACTGGGTGACCCCAGCCACCCCTGGAGGGGACCCAAAGGCCAGAGGGGTGACAATGAGGGTGACAGGGGGGTGACAGTGTGGGTGACAGGGGAGTGATAATGTGGGTGACAGACGGGTGACAGTGTGGGTGGCAGGGGGGTGACAATGAGGGTGACATGGGGGTGACAGTGTGGGTGACAGGGGAGTGATAATGTGGGTGACAGACGGGTGACAGTGTGGGTGGCAGGGGGCTGACAATGGGGCTGTGAGAGGGGTGACAGTGTGGGTGGCAGGGGGTGACAATGAGGGTGACATGGGGGGTGACAGTGTGGGTGACAGAGGGGTAGGTCTCAAAGGGGGCACCCCCAGTGACACTTCCCAGGGTGGGGACAGGGCTGGGGAAATCCTTGAGAGCGGGGGACAGCGGTGACACCCCCTGGGAGAGCCTGGCAGGGTGGGGACTCGTCCCTGTCCCCTCCCCTGGGCTGGGGACCCTACAGGGACACGTCCCTGTCCCCGTGGGGCTGGAGACCCTAGAGGGACACGTCCCTGTCCCCTCCCCTGGGCTGGGGACCCTATAGGGACACGTCCCTGTCCCCATGGGGCTGGGGACCCTACAGGGACACGTCCCTGTCCCCGTGGGGCTGGAGACCCTAGAGGGACACGTCCCTGTCCCCTCCCCTGGGCTGGGGACCCTATAGGGACACGTCCCTGTCCCCACAGGGCTGGGGACCCTACAGGGACACGTCCCTGTCCCCACGGGGCTGGGGACCCTTTAGGGACACGTCCCTGTCCCCACGGGGCTGGGGACCCTTTAGGGACACGTCCCTGTCCCCACGGGGCTGGGGACCCTTTAGGGACACATCCCTGTCCCCATGGGGCTGTGGACCCTACAGGGACACGTCCCTGTCTCAGTGGGGCTGGGGACCCTACAGGGACACGTCCCTGTCCCCACGGGGCTGGGGACCCTATAGGGGCACGTCCCTGTCCCCACAGGCCTGGGGACCCTACAGGGACACGTCCCTGTCCCCGTGGGGCTGGGGACCCTACAGGGACACATCCCTGTCCCTGTGGGGCTGGGGACCCTACAGGGACACGTCCCTGTCCCCATGGGGCTGGGGACCCTACAGGGACACATCCCTGTCCCCACAGGGCTGGGGACCCTTTAGGGACACATCCCTGTCCCCGTGGGGCTGGGGACACTATAGGGACACATCCCTGTCCCCACGGGGCTGGGGACCCTACAGGGACACGTCCCTGTCCCCATGGGGCTGGAGACCCTACAGGGACACATCCCTGTCTCAGTGGGGCTGGGGACCCTTTAGGGACACGTCCCTGTCCCCACGGGGCTGGGGACCCTTTAGGGACACGTCCCTGTCCCCATGGGGCTGGGGACCCTACAGGGACACATCCCTGTCCCCACGGGGCTGGGGACCCTTTAGGGACACGTCCCTGTCCCCGTGGGGCTGGGGACCCTACAGGGACACGTCCCTGTCCCCGTGGGGCTGGGGACCCTACAGGGACATGTCCCTGTCCCCACGGGGCTGGGGACCCTTTAGGGACACGTCCCTGTCCCCAGGGGGCTGGGGGTCTCACATGGGGGTCCGGGCCAGCAGAGCCACTGGTGGGGGGGGTGACAGTGCCTTGGGGACACATCCCAGGGTCGGGAGGGTCCCCGGGAGCATTCCCAGACCCCGGGGGTTGCGCGGGGTGGGGGGGGGGTGGGGGGGTTGGGAATCCCGGGATCGGGGATTTGGGGGAGCTTGGCCGAAGAATCGCCCCGAAAACACCGAGATGGGAAACGGGAATCAGGGCAGGGGGATGGCCCCAAAACCATCGGGATGGGAGAAACGGGAATCAGGGCAGGGGGATGGCCCCAAAACACCGGGATGGGAAACGGGAATCAGGGCAGGGGATGGTCCCAAAACCACCGGGATGGGAGAAACGGGAATCAGGGCCGGGGATGACCCCAAAATACCGGGATGGGAAATAGGGGGGACAGAGGGATCGCCCCGATCCCAAGAGATGGGAAACAGGGTGGGGACCGGGCAGGGGGATCGCTCTGGTCCCACCGGAATAGGAGGGAGAGGAGACCGAGCAGGTTTTTCCCGGAGCCGGAGAGTGATGGCCCCGATCCCACCGGGAGGGAAGACAGGGGGGTCCTGGCAGGATTTTCCCGGTGCTGGAGGAGCCGGGGAGGGATCGCCCGGATCCCAAGGGATGGGAGAGAGGGGGTCCGGGCAGAGGGATCGCCCCAAAAACACCGGGAACAGGGGGTCCGGGCAGGGGGATCGCCCCCAGAACACCGCGATGGGAAACAGGGGGGTCCTGGCAGGGGGATCACCCGGATCCCAAGGGATGGGAAACAGGCGGGACCGGGCAGGTTTTTCCCGGAGTCGGAGAGGGATCGCCCCCAAAACACCGGGATGGAAAACGGGAATCCGGGCAGGGGGATCGCTCCCGACCCCAAGGGATGGGAAACAGGGGGGACCGGGCGGGTTTTTCCCTGAGCCGGAGTGATGGCCCCGATCCCACTGGGAGGGAAGACAGGGGGTCCTGGCAGGATTTTCCCGGTGCTGGAGGAGCCGGGGAGGGATCGCCCCGATCCCAAGGGATGGGAGAGCGGGGGTCGGGGCAGGGGGATCGCCCCAAAACCACCGGGAACAGGAGGGTCCGGGCAGGGGGATCGCCCCGATCCCAAGGGATGGGAAACAGGGGAATCAGGGTGGGGGATGCCCCCGAAAACACCGGGATGGGAGACAGGGGGGTCTGGGCAGGTTTTTCTTGTTTCTGGAGGAGCCGGGGAGGGATCGCCGCGATCCCAAGGGATGGGACACGGAGCACCGGGGATTTTTCCCGGCGCCGGAGGAACCGAGCGGAGGGATCGCCCCGATCCCAAGGGATGGGAAAGATGGGGGACCGGACACGGGGATCGCCCCGAAAACACCGGGATGGGAGACAGGGGGTCCGGGCAGAGGGATCTCACCGATCCCAAGGGATGTGACACAGAGCACCGGGGGGTTTTCCCCGGCGCCGGAGGAACCGAGAGGAGGGATCGCCTCGGTCCCAGCGGGACGGAAGACACGGAGGTCAAGGAGGAGGGATCTCCCCGAAAACACCGGGATGGGAAACAGGGGGTCCGGGCAGGGGGATCGCCCCGATCCCAAGGGAAGGGACACAGAGCACCGGAGGGTTTTTTTCCCGGTGCCGGAGGAACCGAGCGGAGGGATCGCCCCGGTCCCAGCGGGACGGGCGGCGGCGGCGGGGGGGTCTCCGGACGGCGAAAGCCCCGAGTTCCCGATTTCCCCCCGCTCCCTCGGGGACAGGCGGGGCTTTCCCGGTGCTTCCCGCGTGGATCCCCAGATCCCACCGGGAACCCTAACAGGGCTCTGCCCGCGGGGAGCCGGGCGGGGCGGGGGCAGCCGGTACCTATGGTGGTGATGACGGTGATGGCGAAGTAGAAGGAGCCGGCGAATTTCCACTGGACGCCGGCGTTGTGCGGCTTGAGCTTGAGCACGACCCGCTCGAGCTCGCCGTAGCTCTCGGCGCTCAGGTTGTACTTTCTCTTGAGCTCGTCGCTCTTGGCCTCCAGCCGCCGCCTCTCCGCCGTCTCCGCCTCGGACTCGAGCGCGTCGAAGACGGCGGCGCCCACCAGCAGGTAGGTGAAGGTGCAGACGATCAGCGCCAGCGTCCGCACGTTCTGCCGCTTCATGGTGCGCCGGCGGCGGCTGCGGGGCGCGGCGGGGCCGGCTGGGGCATGGCGGCAGCGCCCGGGCACGGCGGGCGGGCGGGCGGCCGGGGGAGGCGGCCCAGGCGCGGCTGCGGCGGCCGCGGCGGCGGCGGGGCCGGCGGAGGAGCGGGAGGAGGGAGAGGGGGAGGAGGAGGAGGAGGGAGGGAAGGAGGGGGAGGGAGGGAGGGCGGCGGAGGGAGGGGGCGGAGCTGTCCTTCAGCACCAGCGCCCCCGGGGACCCCCCGAGTGTCGCACGGGGCCGGGCGAGCCCGCTGGGGACAGAGACCGAGCACCGGAGCGCGGCCGCACCGGGAACGGGTCTCAAAGACCGAATCCCCGTTCCCGACTCTGGGAATGGGTCCCAAAATGCAGATCCTAAATCCCAAACCTGGGAAGAGCTCCGAAACCCCAAAGCCCAGATCCCAATTCCCAATTCTGGGAATAGCTCCCAAAGCTCAGATCCCAAATTCCAAACCTGGGAATGAGTCCCAAAACCCAGATCCCAGCCCTGGGAACAGCTCCCAAACACCAAATCCCAAATCTGGGAACAGTTCCCGAAACTCAGATCCCAGCTCTGGGAACAGATCCCAAACCCCAAATCCCGAATCTGGAAACAGTTCCCAAAACTCAGATCCCAGCCCTGGGAACAGCTCCCAAACCCCAAAGCCCAACCCTGGCAATGGGTCCCAGAACCCTGATCCAACCCTGGGAGCAGCTCCCAAACCCCAAAGCCCAGATCCCAGTTCTGGGAACAGCTCCCAAAACACAGATCCCAAATTCCAAACCTGGGAAGAGCTCCCAAAACCCAGATCCCAACTGTGGGAACAGATCCCAAAGCCCAATTCTCAAATCTGGGAACAGCTCCCAAAACCCAAATCCCAAATCTGGGAACAGCTCCCAAAGCCCAGATCCCAAATCTGGGAACAGCTCCCAAACCCCAAAGACCAACCCTGGGAAGAGCTCCCAAAACCCCAAGTCCCAAATCTGGGAACAGCTCCCAAAACTCCACACCACAAAGCCAAAACCCCAGTCCTGGGAACAGCTCCCAAACCCCAAATCCCAGACTTGGGAATAGCTCCCAAACCGCAGATCCCAAATCTGAACCCTGGAAAGAGCTCCCAAACCCCAACACTGGGAACGGCTCCCAAAACCCCAAATCCCAAATTGCAGCTCTGGGAGCAGCTCCCAAACCCCAAATCACAGCCTTGGGAACAACTCCCAAAGCCCAAAGCTCAAATCCCAAATCCCAACCCCAGGAACAGCTCCCAAACCCCAAACCCCAGATCCCAAACTCAAAATCCCAACGCTGCTCCAGAGTTTTGTCTCCACCTGCATCCCACCCCATTATCCCATCCCACCCCATTATCCCATCCCATCCCACCCCATTATCCCATCCCACCCCATTATCCCATCCCATTATCCCATCCCATCCCACCTTTCCTGGGACACTGCCAGGGATTCTCTGGGAATTCCAGCCCAGACAGGAATTCCTTCCCAAGATCCCACCATCCCAAGCTCCCCTTTCCAGGGAATTCCCTCCATTCCCAGCTCTCCCAGGGTGGGGTTGGATCCATCCCCATCCCGACTCCTTCTTGAAAAGGAATTTCGGGATCCAGGGATTTCATTGGGAATTTGGGACTCCAGGAAGGGTCTCCCTTCCCTTTTCCATCCCCAAATTCCATAAAAATCTCCCTGAATGGATTCCCAATGTCCGTGATCCCAGAATCCCAGAATGGTTTGGGTGGGAAGGGACCTTAGATCCCATCCCAGGGACACCTCCCACTATCCCAGGTTGCTCCAAGACCCATCCAACCTTTTGTTGGACACTGCCAGGGATCCAGGGATTCCCTGGGAATTCCAGCCCAGCCAGGAATTCCTTCCCAAGATCCCACCATCCCAAGCTCCTCTTTCCCACTGGAAGCCATTCCCTGGCTCCCTCCAGCCCTTTCCCAAATCCCAGCTCTAATTTCCCTCTGGAAAAGGCTCCAAGGATTCCCTGGATCCTTCCCTGATCCAGCTGCACATTCCCAGCTCTCCCAGCTCCGTGTCCCACTGATTTTGGGATCCCAGTTCCAGGTGGGCTCTCACCCTGGAGGAATTCCCACTTTTCCTGTTGACCCCGGATTTCGGGATCGTCCCAGGATCCCTGTGGGGTTGGATGGTGCCACCCTCTGGAGCAGGGAATGTTTTCCATCCCGGGACAAGTTCTGTCAGCTGCTGTCACCCGAAACCAGCGACAATTGTCCCTCACAGGCGTGCTGGCACCTCAGCCCGGCCCTGATCCCATGGGAATTCCAGAGTCCCAGGGAATTCCGGCCAGGGATATGGGATATGGGATATGGGATGTGGGATATGGGATATGGGATATGGATGTGGGATATGGGATATGGGATAGAGGGATAGGGGGTATGGGATGTGGGATATGGGATATGGGATATGGGATATGGGATATGGAATGTGGGATGTGGGATGTGGGATGTGGGATGTGGGATATGGGATGTGGGATATGGGATATGGGATATGGGATATGGGACATGGGATATGGGATATGGGATATGGGATGTGGGATGTGGGATATGGGATAGGGGATAATGGGATATGGGATATGGCATGTGGAATAGGGGATAGAGAATGTGGGGTACAGGATGTGGGATTAATGGGGTATGGGGTTAATGGGGTGTGAGGTTAATGAGTTGTGGAGTTAATGGGGTGCTGTGAGTCATGGGGTGCAAGGTTAATGGAGTCCTGTGGGTTATGGGGTGCAGGGTTATGGTGTTCAGAGTTATTGGGGTTCTGTGGTTATGGGGTGCTGTGGGTTATGGGGTGTAGGGTTATGGGGTGCTGTGGGTTATGGGGTATGGGGTTATGGGTTCCAGGGTTATGGGGTTCAGAGTTATTGAGGCTCTGTGGGTTATGGGATGCTGTGGGTTATGGGGTGTGGGGTTAATGGCGTGCTGTGGGTTATGGGGTGCTGGGTTTGGGGTTCAGAGTTATGAGGAGCTGTGGGATCCAGAGCTGTGGGATCTGGGATTGCTGGATGCCCTGGGATTCACCCTGGCATGCAGCAGCGTTTTTGGGAACAAAGATCCGCGGGATCCTTCCTGGCTGCAGAAGCTCCTCAGCCTTTTCCTGCTCCCGGGGTGCGGCAGCTGCCGCGACAGCTTGGGCTGGATCCGGCTGCTCCGGCACGGCCCGGCATGGAGCGGGAAATCGGGAATGGTCTGGCAGCCATGGAGGCTGGGAAAGATGTCCCAAATGTCCCTGATCCAGGGAACCCAGGGAAAATATCCCAAATGTCCCTGATCCACAGAATCCTGGAACACGTACGTGTTCTAGCCATCCCTGATCCACAGAATCCCATGAATCACATCCCAAACATCCCATTGGCATCTCAGGAAACATATCCCAAATGTCCCTGATCCACAGAAACCCGGGAATCGCATCCCAACCATCCCTGATCCACAGAATCCCGGGAAACATGTCCCAAATATCCCAACAGTATCCTGGGAATCACATCCCAAATGTCCCTGATCCATGGCATCCCGGGAAACATATCCCAAATGTCTCTGATCCACAGAATCTGGGAAATATATCCCAAATGTCCCTGATCCATGGCATCCCAGGAATCGCATCCAAATATCCCTGATCCATAGAATCTGGGAAATATATCCAAAATATCCCAAGAGCATCCTGGGAATCGCATCCCAAATGTCCCTGATCCAGGGCATCCAGGGAATTGCATCCCAAATGTCCCTGATCCCCAGAATCCCGGGAATTACATCACAAATGTCCCTGATCCATGGCATCTGGGAATCCCATCTCAAATATCCCTGACCCACAGAATCCTGGGAATCACATCCCAAATGTCCCTGATCCACAGAATCTTGGAAATCACATCCCAACCATCCCATTAACATCCTGGGAAAAATATCCTAAATATCCCTGATCCACGGCATCCTGGGAATCGCATCCCAAATGTCCCAATAGCATCCTGGGAATCACATCCCAACCATCCCATTGGCATCCTGGGAATCACATCCCAAATGTCCCTGATCCACAGAATCCCAGGAAACATATCCCAAATATCCCTGATTCATGGAACCCAGGAATTACATCCCAACCATCTCATTGGCATCCTGGGAATCACATCCCGACCATCCCTGATCCAGTTTCCCTCTCTCCCATCCTAGTTTCCATCTCCCCCATCCCAGGTTCCATCTCCCCATCCCAGTTTCCATCTCCCCATCCCAGTTTCCCCAGTTTCCCTCTCTCCTTGTCCCCTCTCCCCTTCCCCGGCCTGAGTCATTCCCTGGCCCCCGGAGATTCCCCAACTCCGGCTGCTGCTGCCTCTGGAAACCACAAATGGATCCGGGCTCCAGCCGGGCCATTTTCTCCCTCCTCGCTGCCAAAAATAAAAGGAATTAAGAGCAAAAAAAAAACCCCAAAAATCCACCCGAAATTGCTCCTGAAAAGCCAAATGCGCTCCCGCTCTTCCGTCGGCGCTGCCGAGTCATTCCCAAAAAGCTTCGATTTTGGTTTTTGCGGGATCCTAATGGATCTGAGCCCTGGCACCAGCCATTCCCGTGGGACTGGGGCTGCCTGACGAGGCTCCTGCAGCTTCCAAGGCTCCGTGTCCTGGTTCAGCCCTTCCTGAACCACCTCAGGAAAATCTTCCGGGAATTTTCTTCCCATCACCGACCATGGAGGGGTTTGGGAGCAGAAAGGCGGGAATGGGGAGCGTTGGGAATTCCCTGTTATCCCATCTCTGGGATTCTGGGATGAGCTCCCGGCCCGTCCTGAGAATTGGGGTGGGAGTTCTGGAATTGCAATCCAGGGATTCGGGTGGGATTTGAGATGGGCCAAAGGAAAGGACCTTGTGGAGGTGGCTCCAGGAATCCCCAGGCAGCCGTTCCAGAGGATTCCTTCTCCCAGGGTGGGAATTTGGGATCCCTGGATACGCCATGGGAATGGGCACTGATGGAACAGGACACGGCCTGGGTGTGCACTTCTGCATTTCCGGATATCCAGGGAATTCCTGAGGGACTCCTCCCTCTGGAAAACAGAGCTGGGATAATGGGATAATGGGATAGGATGGGAAAAACGGGATAATGGGATAATGGGATTATGGGATAAAGGGATGGGATGGGATGGGATGGGATGGGATGGGATGGGATGGGATGGGATGGGATGGGATGGGATGGGATGGGATGAGTTGCTCAAACCTTTCCTTGGACACTGCCAGAGATCCAGGGATTTTCTGGGAATTCCAGCCCAGCCAGGAATTCCTTCCCAAGATCCCACCATCCCAAGCTCCCCTTTCCCACTGGAAGCCATTCCCTGGCTCCTGCCCCTCCAGCCCTTGCCCAAATCCCAGCTCTCCTGGAGCCCCTTTGGGATCAGGAAGTGGCTCCAAGGATTCCCTGGATCCTTCCCTGATCCAGCTGCACATTCCCAGCTCTCCCAGCCTGGCATTGCATCCAGCCCCATCCCAGCTCCTCCTTGAGAATGAATTTTGTGATCCAGGGAATTCCCTGGGAATTCAGGACTCCAGGAAGGGTCTCCCTTCCCTTTTCCATCCCCGAATTCCATAAAAATCCCTGGGGATGGATCCTGAGTGTCCTTGATCCCAGAATCCCGGAATGGTTTGGGATGGGATCCATGGACCTTCAATCCCATCCCAGGGACAATTCCCACCATTCCAGGGTGATCCAAATCCACCCTTGGATGCTGCCAGGGATTCTCTGGGAATTCCAGCCCAGCCAGGAATTCCTTCCCAAGATCCCACCATCCCAAGCTCCCCTTTCCCACTCGAAGCCATTCCCTGGCTCCTGCCCCTCCACCCTTGCCCAAATCCCAGCTCTCCTGGAGCCCCTTGAGGGATTCCCTGGATCCTTCCCTGATCCAGCTGCACATTCCCAGCTCTCCCTGGAGCAGCTCCGTGCTCCCCTCTGGCCTCTCTCCAGCAGCTCCACACCCTTGGGATGTTGGATCCCAGACTGGGAGCAGCTCTGCAGGTTGGGAATCCCCTGAGCCAGGAATTTGCTTTTCCTCCATTCCAGCAGTACCAGCTCCAGGAATTGGGAATTTTCCTCGACCATGAAAAGTCCTTTTTTGGTGGAGTCACTTCCCAGGTTTTGGGGAGCTCTTGGGATCTCCAGGTACAGCAGGAATGGGGTGGGAAGGGGAACATCCCCCAGATTCCAGGTGGAAAACTGATCCTGCAAATCCCTGCTGCTCATCCCAGTGGGATATTTGGAATGTCCCCATTGGGATCCATCCTGGTGGGATATTTGGAATGTCCCAATCCCAGGAAAGGAGGTAGGGTCCATCCCAGTTGGATATTTGGAATGTCCCCATTGGGATCCATCCCAGTGGAATATTTGGAATGTCCCCATTGGGATCCATCCTGGTGGGATATTTGGAATGTCCCCATTGGGATCCATCCTGGTGGGATATTTGGAATGTCCCCATCCCAGGGGGACAGCTTGGATCCATCCCAGTGGAATGTCCCAGTTCCAGGGAGGCAGCCAGGATCCATCCCAGTGGGATATTTGGGATGTCCCCATTCCAAGGAGGCAGCTGGGATCCATCGCAGTGGAATGTCCCTCTCCCAGTGGGGCAGCCAGGGTCCATCCCAGTGGGATATTTGGAAATGTCCCAATCCCAGAAGGGCAGCCAGGATCCATCCCAGTGGAATGTCCCCATCCCAGGGGACAGCTGGGATCCATTCCCGTGGGATATTTGGAATGTCCCCATTGGGATCCATCCTGGTGGGATATTTGGAATGTCCCAGTTTCAGGGAGGGAGCCGGGATCCATCCTGGTGGGATATTTGGAATGCCCCCCTCCCATGGAGGCATCCGGGATCCATCCCAGTGGAATGTCCCAATTCCAGGGAGGTAACTGGGATGCATCCCAGTGGGATACTGGACTGTCCCAATTCCCGGGGGGGGCAGCCAGGATCCATCCTGTCCCCACTGTCCCCACTGTCCCCACTGTCCCCACTGTTCCTGCTGTCCCCACTGTCCCCATTGTCCCCATTGCCCACTGTCCCCACTGTCCCCACTGTCCCCATTGTCCCCGCTGTCCCCTCTGTTGCCGCTGTCCCCACTGTCCCCATTGCCTCACTGTCCCTATTGTCCCCACTGTCCCCTCTGTTGCCGCTGTCCCCACTGTTCCTGCTGTTCCTGCTGTCCCCACTGTCCCCGCTGTTCCCGATGTTCCCGCTGTCCCGCCGTTCCCGCTGTTCCCGCTCTCTCCATCCATCCCGATTTAGCTCCGCTGAAAGCTTTGCTTTTCCTGATGTGATTATTCCTGACGTGGAGCCCTTCCCGCCCTCCCTTCCCTCGGGATGCGATCCCTGCGGATCTGACACTTCTGGGCCAGCGGCAGCCGCCCCTCCATCCCCCAAATCCCGCCGGGAATCCCAATCCCGGCCCTCAGAACGCCCCTATCCCATAAAAAACCCCTCCCAAACGACCCCATCCCGGCCGGAGCCGCCCGATCCCGACAAAACGCAAGGAAAACACGGAGCTGGCTGTCCGTGCCATCTGGAGCACAAGGAAATGGAATTTTAATTAAAAACTCATGAGCTGGATGCTATAAATACCTCGGAGCGCTGGAAGTTATTCCCACATCGGGAACACCGAGCTCCCATCCTGACCCCAGAGACGGGAGCAGGGTTGGGATCAGGGTTTTTATCATTCCAGGAGGTTTTTGTTTGGTTTTCCCTCTTTTTTTTTTTTTTTTTTTTCCTGGGAGCCTCAGGGGTTTTGGGGAGCTCTGGGCTGGAGGCAGCAAATCCCAGGAATTCTCACTCTGGGTTATTTGGGGCCTGGATTTCCGAGCTGTTGGAATAACGTGGATGAAGAAGCGCCAAAGTTTTGTAACATTCCCAAAATTCCAGGTGTGCTGCGCTCCCAAAAATCAGCTGAGAGGAAACTTCTCATCCTGGATCTGAGGGATGATCCCTAGAATTAACGGAAAAGGGATTCCCTGGGTGGGATCCAAAATCCTCCCGCTCCAGGATTTTCCTGGAGAGCAGGGACGGATCCAGACCGGAGCAGAACATCCCGATCCCTGTCCGGACAATTCCTACATCCGGAATCCATGGATGCACCAAATCAAAATATCCACGTCCTGCTGGGAATCTTGGGAAAGGGGCTCCATCCCAGATTTCCCTCAGGGCTGGATTCCATGGATCACAGAGGGAATTTGGCCCGGGGGATTCTGACCCCAATCCCATGGAATGCAGGGAATGCAGGGAATGCAGGGAATGCAGGCCTTGGGATCTCTGGGAAGCTGGAGAACATCCTGGAAGTGCATGGGGGGAATCTCCGAGGGAAAAGGGGTGGGAATGATCCCAAATCCTGGATCCCAGACCCCACATCCCAGATCCCAGATCCCCGATCCCAGATCCTGGATCCCAAATCCCAGATCCTCCATACCCACACAGCAAGCCCTGTCCCAAAAGGAGCCTTTTTTTGGGATTCCTGCTGGGAATTTCTTCCCAGGCTGCTCCCAGCCCGCTCTAGGGGAGTCCCTGTGCTGAAGGATTTGGGATCCCAGCCCTTCCCGGGCTGTTTTCCAGGGAAGAGGGAGCAGAACCAGCCTGGGTGGAACCCAGGAGGGAGCAAACCCACCCCACGGATCCCTGCTCCGGAGTTTTTATGGGAACAGGGCCTTCCCAAGGCTTCCAGGGATAAGGAGACCCCGTGGAATTCAGGGATGGAATAATTCACTTTTAAAAACAATTAGCCTGGAAAATCTTTTATTCTTGGGAAAAACCTGCATTGCCACATCCATTTGTGATCCCTGCTGATCCCACAGGACATTCCCGCAGGAATTTGGGATTCAGAGCGGCAGCTGCAAAATCCTCCCTTTTCCAGGGGTTTTTCCCTCCCTGGAGGGCTCCACATCCATCAGGAGCTCCAGCTCACCAGGAATTCCCTTCTCCCACTGCTTTTTTAGGAGCTGCTGGGCTCCGAGCCTCAGAAAACTGGGAGCCACTGGGAAATTGGGAATGAATTCCAGCCCATCCTCACCCTGTCCCAAAAAGGTCGGAGCTGGGAATGTGGAGGCAGTTGGAGCAATGTAAATACGGAGCTGCGCAGTCAAAACAAGGAAAATCCAATGTTTTTCCTGGTTTTTTTCAGGAGAGGGAGAGCTCTGCCTCCAGGAGATAGCCGGGATGGGGGAGGAATGTTTTCCCTTGGCTCCGTGGGTGCAGAATTCCCAGAGCTGGAGCAGCGAGGATTTTGGGATCAAAGGAGAGGTTTGGGTGGGGAGGGGCCTCACATCCCATCCCAGCCCAATCCTGGAACCAATCCCAGGGTGCTCCAACCTTTCCTGGGACACTGCCAGGGATTCTCTGGGAATTCCAGCCCAGCCGGGAATTCCTTCCCAAGATCCCACCATCCCAAGCTCCCCTTTCCCAATGGAAGCCATTCCCTGCCTCCCTCCAGCCCTTTCCCAAATCCCAGCTCTCCTGGAGCCCCTTTGGGATTGGGAAGCGGCTCCACGGATTCCCTGGATCCTTCCCTGATCCAGCTGCACATTCCCAGCTCTCCCAGCCTGGTGCTGGATCCAGCCCCGTCCCGGCTCCTCCTTGAGAAGGAATTTTGTGATCCAGGGAATTCCCTGGGAATTCTGGACTCCAGGAAGGGTCTCCCTTCCCTTTTCCATCCCTGAATTCCATAAAAAACCCTCGGGATGGATCCTGAGTGTCCTTGATCCCAGAATCCCAGAATGGTTTGGGATGGGATCCATGGACCTTCAATCCCATCCCAGGGACACTTCCCACCATCCCAGGGTGATCCAAAATCCACCCTTGGGCACTGCCAGGGATCCAGGGATTCTCTGGGAATTCCAGCCCAGCCAGGAATTCCTTCCCAAGATCCCACCATCCCAAGATCCCCTTTCCCATTGGAAGCCATTCCCTGGCTCCTGCCCCTCCAGCCTTGCCCAAATTCCAGCTCTCCTTTCCCTTGGGGAGCAGCTCCAAGGATTCCCTGGATCCTTCCCTGATCCCAAAGGGGCTCTAGGAGAGCTGGAATTTGGGCAACACCTGGAGGGGCAGGAGCCAGGGAATGGCTTCCAGTGGGAATTTTGGGATCTTGGGAAGGAATTCAGGTGGCTCTGAAAACCAAGGGAACTGTTCTGGAAAAGGGATCCAAATCCTCATCCCCACAAGGTCGGAATTCCAGCTGGTTCAGTGAAAGATGCAAATCCTTTTGGAAGAAGCAAATCCTTTTTTTTCCCCCCACTTCCCTGGTGGGGGTCGGGTTACTCATGGGAATTCAGAGATCCTGCTGGAATATCTGCTTTTCCCGAGGGATGGGCTGGGCTGGAAGGAGCATCCGGCTCATCCCGTTTTCCTGCCACATTCCAGTATTCCCACCCTCCTCTATCCCATTCCATCACCACTCCCACATCCAGGGTGAGATCCCTGGGCTGATCCCACTGGGATCATCCACGGGAGGAGTGGTTGGGATCTCAGAGTGGCACAGGAGGAGATCCATCCAGCAAATCCCACTCTGGAATTCTGTCAGGATCCCAAATTCCCTCACCCTCCTTCTCCCCACAAACCAACCTGAGCCAGAATTCCTCCAGGAATTCCCTCCCATTCCCAGGATGGAAAATCTTGGAAAAGACCTCCAGGATCATCAAATCCAACTTTTGACCAAATCTCTATGGAAAAGTGCCACACCCACTCATTTTTTAAGCAATTCCAGGGATTCTGGCTCCACCATTCCAGGAGACATCCTCTCTTCCAGAGGAGAAATATTCTGGAATACCCAGACCTTCCCTGGGGTCCTTTCCCTGTGTCCTGAGTTTGTCTGGATCCATCCCTGTGGATCCCAAGGCATTCCCACAGAGCATTCCCAAGGCTCAGGGATCATTCCCGGTGCTGGAGCCGCTGCCTTGGCTCGGGAATGGATCTTGGCAGCCGCTCCCGGCTCTGCTCCACCTCGGCCAGTCCCAAATCCCGGGAGATTTTCCAGCTTGTCGGGATTTACGTCAGCCTGGCACGGCCTGGAAAAGCTCCCAGGCACTGGGAATGGGGGACAGATCCCAAAGCATCCCAGGGTTTCCTTAAATCCCAAACATTTCAGAGAGTGCTGTTCTGTTAGAAGTCCTGGAAAAGGAGGAAAACATGGAATTGTGGGGGGGGTCCTGGAATGGTTTGGGTGGGAAGGGACCTTAAATCCCATCCCATTCCATGGACAGGGACACCTCCCTCATTCCCAGATCGTTCCAGCCTGGCCTGGGACAATTGCAGGGATCCAGTGGCAGCCACAAATTTTCTGGGAATTCCATCCCAGCCTCCCAGGGAAGGATTCCTTCCCCGTATCCCAGCTCTAAATCTAACACCCCGGATTTTCCAAGGATTCCCTGAGTTGCTGATCCCATCCCGTGCTGACACCAGGACTGGCACCAGCTGGATCCCAGCCTGGAAGTGCCTCTCCTGCTGGGAATGACCGTTCCAAGCCCAGGCAGCCCCCCCTGCTCTCCCAGCCGGGATATTCCTGGCTCGATCCCGCTCTGGGACCGGGGATGGGATTGGGGAGAGAAAATCCCAGTGGGATTGGGGCTGGAAATGGGGCAGGACACGCCTCCATGTAATTCCTGGGATTTTTGTTCCCTATCCTGAGTTTTCCCAGCCAATCCCTGTGCCGGCCAGGCTGGGTCAGGACATGGAGGATTTTAAATGGGAATTCCATGAGGAAATCTGGGAAGGACCCTTGGGATGGGGAGCTGGATCCTGCTGGGACGTTGGGATGTTGTGCAGGGCACGGGGAATTCCCGGGAGGAACAGCAGCTCCAGGCAAGGAGGAGAGCCCGGGTGGTGCTTCCAGAGGGCAGAATTCCAACTGCCCATGGCCACCAGGCCCAAGGAATTCCTCTGGGAAGCTCCAAAATCCAGAGCAGCATCTCCAGGGATCAGCTCCAGTGAGATCCCAGTCCCTGTCCATGGATTGGCCCCAGGATCAGCTGATCCTAGTCCTGCTGGGAAGGAGGGAAGGAGTGAGCCTGGATCCAGGCTGGGAGAGCTGGGAATGTGCAGCTGGATCAGGGAAGGATCCAGGGAATCCTTGGAGCCGCTTCCTGATCCCAAAGGGGCTCCAGGAGAGCTGGAATTTGGGCAAGGGCTGGAGGGGCAGGAGCCAGGGAATGGCTTCCAGTGGGAAAGGGGAGCTTGGGATGGTGGGATCTTGGGAAGGAATTCCTGGCTGGGCTGGAATTCCCAGGGAATCCCTGGCAGTGTCCCAGGAAAGGTTGGATCACCCTGGGATTGTGGGATTGAAGGTCCATGGATCCCATCCCAAACCATTCTGGGATTCTGGGATCAAGGACACTCAGGATCCATCTCGAGGGATTTTTACGGAATTCAGGGATGGAAAAGGGAAGGGAGACCCTTCCTGGAGTCCTGACATTCCCAGTGAAATCTCTGGATCCCAAAATTCCATCCCAGGGAGGAGTTGGGATGGGGATGGATCCAACCCAGGAGAGCTGGGGAGGGATTTGGGAAAAGGGCCTGGAATGGCAGGACAGGGAATGGCTCCCACCATGGCCAGAGGGTCGGGATTTCAGGATTTTGGGATTTTGGGAAGGAACTCCTGGCTGGGATGGTGGGGAAGGGCTGGGCCGGAATTCCCAGAGAATCCCTGCATCCCTGGCAGTGTCCAAGGAAAAGCTGGAGCACCCTGGGATCAGGAACAGTTTCAGGATTGGACTGGGTTGGGATTTGAGGTCTCTTCCCACTCAAACCATTCCATGATCTGATGGATCCCTGCTCTGGGAATTCCCTGTTCCTCCTTTCCCAGCCCAGTTTATCCCTCTCCATCCCAGCCCGGCCTCTGTGCTTCCCTCCGCCTTTGGAATCCGTGTCCCGGGACCTCTGCTCCCAGCAGAGCTGGATCCAACCCCTTCCCATTCCCAGTGGATCCTCCATGTGCTGAATCCCGTCCCTTTTCCCACCCCAGCTCCACGAGATCCATTTTCGGGAATGGTTCCGTGCTCCGGGGCCTGCGTCAGCGGCTCCGGCTCTGGAATTCCCAGGAACAAAGGGCAAAGCCCCGATCCATCTTTTTTTCCCAAATCTGGGCACGGGGCCAGGCCTTGGCACAGCTCCCCCCCTGCTCCAGCAGCCAAGGATTGCACAGAATCTCTGGGAAAAAGCCTGGAAAAGGGGATGAGAGGGGCACTCCTCGTGTCGGATGGGAACAAGTGGGAGAGTTCCAGAAAAAAACCAGGCACAGGATCCAGGGGCACTCCTGGAATTTGGATTCCAAGCAGGGCAGGGGGACGTGGCCCAGGTGAGTCACAGCCGGGGAATTCTGGAATTGGGAGCGGGAATTCCTTGTCCTGCTCAGGGATGAGCGTGGGAATAGTGAGAGGATTCAGAGGGAGCACTGGGAATTTTTTTTCTTGAAAAAAAAAATGAGATTGGAGCAGCCTGGGATAGTGGGATTGAAGGTCCATGGATACCATCTATGATTTTTTTTCCCTGATTTTTTTTTTCCTGAAAAAAAAAATGGGGAAAAATGAAGGGAAAAGGGATTATTCAAGGATACTGGGGGAAGTGGATTTGTATTCCAGAGGGAAAGCTCCCAGTTAAAACCAAACCGTGATCCCTGGAAACATGGGATGAGGGATTGGCTCTGGATCCGTGCGGCTCTGAGCAAACCCAAGGAGAGCTGGAATTACCCAGCAGGACCCATCTGGGAATTTTTCCTGTTTTTTCCAAGAGACTTTTTGTTCTTTTTCCCGTCAATTTCCAGCACCTGGAAGCGGTTGTGGATTCCCAAGGATCCTGCCTGAATTCCAGCTGGGATCATCCAGGAGTCACTTCCAAACCAAAGGCTGGAATTGGATAACCAGAGAATCATCAAATATCCCGAATTTTGGAGATGATCCCAGGCTGGAATTCAGGTGTCTGGGAATTGGTGTCAGGATAACTTTGGGATATTCCCAAATTCCATGACAAACCTGGAATGCCATGGATCTGCCACAAACCCTTTGCCACTCCTCTGTCCCCCTGGGATTTCCTGGAATCCCAAAGTTCCTCAGATGGATCCGGACACCAAAGTTTGGGAATAGCCTGGAGTCTGGAAAACCACAAGAGGTTTTTCACAATTCCTTCTGCTCCAAGGAAATTCCCAGTCCTGGAATCACAGAATGGTTTGGGGGGGAAGGTTTCAATCCCATCCCATTCCATGGGCAGGGACACCTCCCACGATCCCAGGTTGCTCCAAGCCCCTGGAAATCTGGCCTGGAAAACTTCCAGGGATTTGGCAGCCACAGATTCCCTGGGAATCCTCAGGGATTTGGCTTGGTCTCAGCACATCCTGCAGGGCTCGGAATTCTGCTTCCAAGGGGAATCTGGGATTTGAATTCCCCAGGAATCCTGGATAACCTCTCCCTTTCCTGACCTTGTTTCTCATTCTGGAAAGATTTTCCTGAACTTTCCCATGTTTGGAGCCTGGAATTTTGTGGGCCACCAGGACACAGGGAGAATCCCTTCCCATTCCTCAATTTTCCCCTTTGGAAACAGCAGGATCAGCCCAGCCCAGCCTCTTCTCTCCACAAAAAATTCCAAATGCTCCCAGCTGCTCCTGCAGGTTGGATTTTCCTGGAAAATCACGGGAAGCAAGGAAAGCAAAGGCCCCGGTTAGCCGCGATCCGGGAGCATCTCGGAATGCCGGGAATCCGAGGCTGACCCTGGGAGCTGCTGGAACCAGGACACAACAACCATGGGAGCAAGGCTGGAAGAGCTGCAGGATGTGACAGGGAGGGAGGAAATCAGGGAAAATCAGGAAAAATCCCATTTCCAGTACAAATCAACTCTGACAGGGAAGGAGGGAACGGATCATTCCTGGATCCGCCGTGTTCCTGGATTTGCCACCTCCCCAGGCCAGCCCAACAGGATCCACAGCCGGGAAAAATGGGATCTGGAACTGTTCCCTGTTTTCCCTGCCCTTCCCAGAGCTTTTCCCGTGGTTACCAATCCTGCCGGGAGCAGCCAGAGGAGGGCTGGGAATGGGACACTGATCCCAGCCTTGGGACAGCGGGAATCTCCCAAACATCAACGGAATCCAGGGATTGGTACCGGGATGGAGCAGCTGTGGGGAGATTCCCCACCAAGGCTCTTCCAGGGAAAACTCTTGGGATTCCCCCCATGCAGATGGACAAAGTGGGGAATTCCTGCTGGGAATGAGCCTGGAGAGGTTCCAGAGGAAACTTCCGGGCTCTATCCCTCCTTTTCCTGGATATCAAGCTGCTTTACCAAGGCTCTTCCCTGAGGGAATCTTGGAATTTTGGGTGGGAAGGGACCTCAAAGCCCCTCCAGTCCATGGACAGGGACATTTCCCACTATCCCAGCTGGATTTTCCCACATTTCCATCCATGCTTCTCCTCCAGGAGTGGGAATGGTCGATCCCCCTGGACAAGGCCTCTGGGAGAGATTTTTTCCATGGATTTCCTCGCCTCTTTTCCCTGCCCTCTCCACTGCTCCTGAAGCCGATCCCCACATCCAAAACTTCTCCCAGCAGGTTTTTCCCAGCCTGAATCCCGAGATTGCCACCAAGGCTGGATGTGGCCGCTCTTCCCTGGCGCTCCATGGTGGGAATCTGGGAATTCCCATCCCACCACACCCCCCTTCCCCATCCCATTGGGATCCCGGATCTCCAGGAGCTCAGGGGTGTTTTTTTGGGAAAAGGGAGTGGACGGTGGCCCCTGGGGACACTCTGCTGTCCCCGGGCGGTGTCCGTGACCTTGGGAAGGGCAGCGCTGCCATTGGGAACATTCCAATATTGACGTTTTCCGCTTCCGAGCCCTCGGGGCCGGGCTGTGGTCAGCGATGAGGCTCTCCAGCTCCTCTGGATCAATGGGAACGCCACAAGGACCTCCCCGGTGTCCTTGTCCCCAACCCAGGATGGGGGAGGATCATCCCAATCCCTTGGGATCCTCCCAATCCCGGATTTTCTGCGTTCCCTTGGAATGTCCCACCCTGCTCTCCAGGAGCCCTGGGAGATCTGTGGAATCCCCTGGATCCTGGGAATGGTGGAAGGAGATGGGGAATGAACAGGAGCTTCTTCAAAATCCCAGGATTTTTGTGCCTAAGGGACAACGTGGGGCTGGGAAGGGCCCTCCCGGGATGTTTGGGAAGGATTCCAGAAGGTTCTCCTGGAGCTGAGCCCCCTCTGGGAGGTTTTCCTGCCTCCCTCAGCACATTCCTGAATGTCCCAGCTGGATGCATCCAGCCTCAAATCCATCCCCATCATGGATTCATTCCCATCCATGGGATTTCATGGAATTCCAGCCTGGTTTGAGTGGGAAGGGATTTCAAATCCCATCCCATTCCAACCCCGACACTTCTACAATCCCAGGGAGCTCCAACCTTTCCTTGGAGACTGCCAGGGATTCTCTGGGAATTCCAGCCCAGCTCCTCCCCACCCTCCCAGATGGGAATTCCTTCCCAAGATCCCACCTATCCCTGCCTTGTTCCTCCTTGATTCCAGCTGTGGAAAATCCCGTTCCCAAAGCCTGGAGCAGGATTGGAGCAACTTCCACCTCTTCCACTCCACCTGGAGAGGTGGAAAAGACAGGGAAAAGTGGTGAGGAAAATCCATGGAGAATGTTTCCCTGTGGGATCAGCCTGTCCCCACCTGGAGGATATGCACAGGTGGAAATGTGGAGAAATCCGGGATAGTGGGAAGTGTCCGTGCCCATGGAAGGGGGTGGGATGGATGGGCTTTGAGGTCCCTTCCCATCAAAACCATTCCATGATTCCCACCAAAACTATTCCATGATTCCCACCCAAACCATTCTGTGATTCCCACCAAAACCATTCCCTGATTCCCACCAAAACCATTCCATGATTCCCACCCAAACCATTCTGTGATTCCCACCCCAGCCATTCCATGATTCCCACCAAAACCATTCCATGATTCCCACCAGAACCATTCTGTGATTCCCACCAAAACCATTCCATGATTCCCACCCAAACCATTCTGTGATTCCCACCCAAACAATTCCGTGATTCCTACCAAAACCATTCCATGATTCCCACCCAAACCATTCCGTGATTCCCACCCAAACCATTCTGTGATTCCCACCCCAGCCATTCCATGATTCCCACCAAAACCATTCCATGATTCCCACCAAAACCATTCCATGATTCCCACCAGAACCATTCTGTGATTCCCACCCCAGCCATTCCATGATTCCAAGGGATCCTGCACCATCTGTATCCCAGCTCATCCCTGATCCCTCCCGGATCCTGCTCCCCATCCCTGGAACCGGCAGCAGCCGGAGGCGGGGGTTGCCTTTGATGGTTTTCCAGGAAATCCAAGGACACCGAATGGGCGGGAGAGGGCCATTAGGGCCGGCAGGTGCCTGATGGAAAACAGAGACGGCCGCAGGCGCTTCCCGAAATTCAATTAGGGATTGTAAACAGCTCCGCTGGGCCGGGCCTGCACACCGGGATAAACCCTGCAGAAAATGCTCCTGGGGGAAGGGTTCCTGGGAAAAGGGGGATTTTGGGGCAGCCCAGGGAGCTGGGGAAGGAAAAATGGGGCCGAACTGGGCCCAGCTTTGGATCCGGCTCTGTCCCAGTGGTGGGAGAGGAGCCAAGGGGGAAAAAGGGGAAAATCCAGGGGCCTCTGGATGCTGGTGTGGATTTGGGAAGTGACTTGGGACAGGGAGGTGATGCCATGGCCAGACATCCCACAGGGATACTCCGCCTCTGGATTTGGGTTCTGCACCTCTGGATTCGGGTTCTGCATTATGGGTTTGGGTTCTGCACCTCTGGGTTTGGGTCCTTCACGCTGGATTTGGATCCTTCACTCTGGATTTGGGTTCTGCACCTCTGGGTTTGGATCCCCCACCTCTGGACTGGATCCTTCACCTCCGGATTCAGATCATCCATCTCTGGGTTTGGGTCCTTCACTCTGGGTTTGGGTTCTGCACCTCTGGGATTGGATTCTCCACCTCTGGGATTGGATCCTTTATCTCCAGGTTTGGATCCTCTGGATTTGGATCCTTCATCTCTGGGATTGCATCCTTTGTCTCCAGGTTTGGATCCTCTGGATTTGGATCCTTCATCTCTGGATTTGGATCCTCCACCTCTGGGATTGGATCCTTCATGTCCAGGTTTGGATCCTTTGGATTTGGATCCTTCACCTCTGGATTTGGATCCTCCACCTCTGGGTTTGGGTCCTCCTCCTCTGGGATTGGATCCTCCTCCTCTGCGATTGGATTCTTATCTCTGGGTTTGGATCCTCTGGATTTGGGTCCTGGCATGGCCTGGAATGCCACTGTCCCTCCCAGCCCGCTGTGCACAGATTCAGGGAATCCTGGAATGGTTTGGGTGGGAAGGGACCTTCAATCCCACCCCATTCCAACCCTGCCACCTTCCTCTGTCCCAGGGTGCTCCAAGCCCTGTCCATCCTGGCCTTGGGCAATTCCAGGGATGGCGAGGGGATCCCACCCAGGAATGTTTTCCTCATTTCCCTGTTTCTGGGGGATGGGGACAAATCAATCCCTTTTTGCTCCAATTTTGAGGGAGCAGGAGCCTTTCCCTGATCCTGGCCTCCTCCAACCACTCCTGATCCTGCACATCCCTTTTCCAGCCGGAGGTGGGCTGTGGGAACAGGACACGGGAGGAGGATGGAGCCAGCAGGCTGGAAAGGGGGACAAGGGCTGGAGGGAGCCAGGGAATGGCTTCCAGTGGGAAAGGGGATCTTGGGATGGTGGGATCTTGGGAAGGAATTCCTGGCTGGGCTGGGATTCCCAGAGAATCCCTGGATCCTTGGCAGTGTCTAAGGGCAGGGTTTGGATCACCCTGGGATTGTGGGATTGAAAGTCCATGGATCCCATCCCAAACCGTTCCAGGATTCTGGGATCATGGACACTCAGGGTCCATCCCGAGGTATTTTTATGGAATTTGGGGATGGAAAAGAGAAGGAAGACCCTTCCTGGAGTCCTGAATTCCCAGTGAAATCCCTAGATCTCGAAATCCCATCCCAGAGAGGAGTTGGGATAGAGATGGATTCAATCCAGGAGAGCTGGAGAAGGATTTGGGAAAAGGGCCTGGAATGGCAGGACAGGGAATGGCTGCCACTGCCAGAAGGTCGGGATTTTGGGATCTTGGGAAGGAATTCCTGGCTGGGCTGGGATTCCCAGAGAATCCCTGCATCCCTGGGAGTGTCCAAGGAAATGTTGGAGCACTCTGGGATCAGGAACAGTTTCAGGATTGGACCGGGATGGGACTTAAGCCCTTTCCCACCCAAACCATTCCAGCATTCCATGGAACATCAGGCCCCAGCATCCAGAGCAGCTGGAATGAGGAATTGCAGCTGCTCCCTGTTCCAAAGGCTGGAACAGAGCCGGGATCCAGAGCCTGGATCCAAACCAACCTGGACCTTTCCAGAACCAGCCTGCAAAGTGGAAGAGCCTGGCTGGGAGTCAGCATTCCCGATCCCTCTCCCAGACATTCCGGATGCGCTCCCACCACCTCCTCTGCCTGTTTTAAATTTGGATTATTTCACCTCCAGGGCACCTTCCCGTTTTTCCTCCCCAATCCCTGTTTTCCATTTGTGTTGGATCCGGTGTCCCAAGTGTCCGGTGCCACCGTCTGCTTCCCAAAGGGACGGATAAGGAGCTTTTTCCCAGGAGATAACGGCATTAGGGAGTCTGCCGGGAATTAGGGAAGTGCTCACAGGATTTATTACGGAGCTTAATCCAATTCCAGCCCCAGGAGAGTTTGAGCTCCGCGTCCACAGCCCTGGGAGCAGAACAGGCAAATCCAATTCCAGTCCCCCTGGAAAACCTCGGCATGGGGTGAGGGCAGCGCCCCCAGGATGCTCCATCTGGAGCAGGAATCCTCGGAGATGGAGAGGTGGGAAAATCCGCAGGGCTGGGAGAGGGGGATCCAAACTGGGATCGGGGTGCCCAGGCCAGGCAGCCTCAACATTCCTGATCCATGTCACCCAACCTGAGCATTCCCGATCCATGTCACCAACCTGAACCTTCTTAAGCCATGTCATCAGTCTGAACATTCCTGATCCAGGTCACCCAGCCCCAACATTCCCGATCCATGTCACCAACCTGAGCATTCCCAATCCATGTCACCCAGCATTCCCAACATTCCTGATCCATACCACTCAACCCGAACATTCCTGACCTGTGTCACAAGACTGAACATTCCTAATTCATGTCACCAACCTGAACATTCCCAATCTATGTCTTCCAGTCTGAACATTCCCAATCCATATTAGCCAGCCTGAACATTCCCAATCCATGTCACCAGCCCCAACATTCCCAGTCCATGTCACCATCTTGAATATTCCCAATTCATGTCACCATCGTCAATATTCCCAATCTCTGTCTTCCAACCTGAACCTTCCCAATCCATGTTGCCCAACCCAATATTCCCAACCCACGTCATCCATCCCCACCATTCCCATTCCATGTCATCCATCCCCAACATTCCCAATCCATGCCACCAACTCAAACATTCCAAATCCATGCCACCAACCTGAACATTCCCAATCCATGTCACCAGCCTGCACATTCCCAATCCATGTCACCCAACATCAACATTCCCAATCCACGTGACCAACCCCAACATTCCCAATCCATGTCATCCATCCCCAACATTCCCAATCCATGTCACCCAACCCAAACATTCCCAATCCATGTTGCCCAACCCAAAATTTCCAGTCCATGTCACCAGCCTCAATGTTTCCAATCTACGTCTTCCATTCTGAACCTTCCCAATCCACGCCACCTACCCGAACCTTCCCAATCCATATTGCCCATCCCCAACATTCCCAATCCATGTCACCCAACCCAAACATTCCCAATCCATGTTGCCCAACCCAAAATTTCCAGTCCATGTCACCAGCCTCAATGTTTCCAATCTACGTCTTCCATTCTGAACCTTCCCAATCCACGTTATCCAACCCCAACACTCCAAATCCAGGCCACTCACAGGGGAAGAATTCCTTCCCAAGCTCCCCTTTCCCTCTGGAAGCCATTCCCTGGCTCCTGCCCCTCCAGCCATTGCTCAAATTCCAGCTCTCCTGGAGCCCTTTGGGGATCAGGAAGCAGCTCCAAGGATTCCCTGGATCCTATTTTTTTTGTGCTTTGATCCCTCAGAGCTGCGTCCCACAGGATTTGCCTGCTGGAAACCCCAGCCTGGATCCATCCCAGCAGCTCCAGAGGATCCCGGAATGGTTTGGGTGGGAAGGGACCTTCAATCCCATCCCATTCCATGGACACTTCCATGATCCCAGGGTGCTCCAAACTTTCCTCGGGAAAGGGAGGGGAAAAGAGATGGGAAAAGAGATGGGAAAAAGAGGGGAAAAGAGGTGTGAACGGAGGGTAAAAGAGGTGTAAAAGGGGAGCAAAAAGATTCAAAAAGAGGAGTAAAAGTGGTGTAAAAAGAAGAGTAAAAGAGGTGTAAACTGAGGGCAAAAGAGGTGTAAAAGGCGAGCAAAAAGGTTTTAAAAGAGGAGTAAAGGAGGTGTAAAAGGGGGGTAGAAGGTGTAAAATTAAGAGTAAAAAAAGTGTGAAAAAGGAGTCAAAGAGATGTAAAAGGGCGGTAAAAAGGTGGAAAAATAAAAAATTTAAATGGTGTAAAAAGAGGAGTAAGAGAGGTGTGAGAGGAGGGTAGATGCATTCTGAAAGAAAGGTGATAAGAGATAGAAAACAAGAAATAAAATTTCCTTTTTAAAAAATTTCCTTTTTTTTAAAAAAAAATTAAACTTTTAAAAAATTTTTTAAAAACTGTTTAAATTTTTAAAATTCCTTTTTTTATAAAAGGAAATAAAATGCTGACAAAAGAGATAAACTGAGATGCTCGTGGGAGTTCTCAAAGGTTCAAAGATGATGATTAAACAGCTGTAAAAGGGCGGGAATGTGACCCCAAAATTCCCTGCGCTCCCAGAGCCTTGCCCATGGAATTGTGCCCCTCTCTGGATCCCATCCCAGGCAGGGATCAGGCTCAAGGACACTTTAATGAGCGGCTTTAATTAATTATTCCCCCCCAGAAGCAGGGGGGAGGGCAGGACCCAGATGTTGTCCACAGCTGGACTCGATAGATCCCAATCCCAGCCCCATGAAGGGACTGGGAATGAGGATGTGCCCGGATCCCGCCAGGAATGAGCCTGGCCTGGAGCTGGGAATGGCCAGGAAGGGTCTGGAAGTTGCCATCAGCCATGTCCAATGTGCAATTACAGGGATTAGAGGGATTAGGGGAAAGCAGGACGCGGCAATTCCCTTAATTCCACACATTCGCACTCCCAGGGAGCATCTGGGGACAGCCTGGAATGGTTTTCCAGGGGGATTCTCCGTTCTTGATCCCAGCCCAGCCGTGGATCAACACAAATCCCCTGGGATACGGAGCAGGGGGTGGCTGGAGAGGAGCTTGGGGTGGGATTTTGGGAAGGAATTCCCGGCTGGAAGGGTGAGGAGGGGCTGGGATGGAATTCCCAGAGAATTCCTGGCAACCTCTATTTCCCCTTTTTTGTCCACCTCTTTTCCCCTCTTTTTTCCTCCACTTTTCCCCTCTTTTTTCCTCCTCTTTTCCCACCCTTTTCCCTTCTTTTTCCCACCTCTTTCGCCCTCCCTTTTCCAAGGAAAGGTTGGATCCTGGGATCATGGAGGTGTCCATGGAATGGGATGGGATTGAAGGTCCCTTCCCACCCAAACCATTCCAGGGTCCTCTGAAGGTGCTCCAGGCTGGAATTCTGTCCCAGCAGAGAAATACTTTGGGATGTGGCTCCAAGGGGAAAAAAACAGGATCCAGGGAATCCTTGGAGACCATTCCCCATCCCAAAGGGGCTCCAGGAGAGCCGGAAGTTGGGCAAGGGCTGGAGGGGCAGGAGCCAGGGAATGGCTTCCAGTGGGAAAGGGGAGCTTGGGATGGTGGGATCTTGGGAAGGAATTCTTGGCTGGGCTGGAATTCCCAGAGAATCCCTGGACCCCTGGCAGTGTCCAAGGAAAAGCTGGATGAGATTCTGGGATGGTGGGAGGTGTCCCTGCCCTTGGAATGGTTTGGGATTTGAGGTCCCATCCCACCCAACCCAATCCCTTCATTTTGGCATCCAGCCCTCCTGCTCATCCCAGGAGCATCCAAGGCCTTTGCAGAATTCCTGCCGGGATTTGCAGATCCCACAGCTCATTCCTGGCTGGTTTATGATCCCAAAGAAAGAAAAAAAAGAAAAAGAAAAGGAATTGTTCCTCTTGAAAGGCAAAAAAAAAAAAAAATGGAGCAGCCTCATCATCCCTGCAATCAAAGAGAGCTTTTCCTTGGGATTTTTCCAGGTTTTTCCTGCTGACGTCACCGGCGTCCATCACCTGCCTGGGGCTTCAAAGGCCGATGGAGAGATCTGTGAAATGGGAAACGTGATCCCGAGTCCCAAAAACAGAGTCCAGAGGGGGAATTCTGAGCTGGGCCGAAGGAATCCGGCAATGGCTCCTGAGGCTTTTGCTAAAATTCAGGGATCTGAAGACATTCCATCAGAATTATCCAGGAAAACTTCATGGAATCATGGAATTGCTTTGGTGGGAAAAGAGCACCAAGCCCAAGGGGAGTTTGCTCCTCTTCCCTTTTCCTGGGAATGTGGATCCTCAAGAGGACAATTCCATCCTGGAGGGCCAAAAGCCGGGAGCAGAGCTGGGATTTGGAGCTTTTGTGGAATTCTGGAATGGGTTGGGTGGGAAGGGACCTTCAATCCCATCCCATTCCAACCCCGACACTTCCACCACCCCAGGGTGCTCCAAATTTTCCATGGATATTCCCAGGGATTCTCTGGGAATTCCAGCCAGAGATTTCCATTCCTTCCATTCCTTGGGAAGGGAATGGAATTCTCTGGCTGGAATTCCTGGAGAAAATTCCATTCCTTCCCATTCCTTGGGAAGGAATTCCATTCCTTCTCAAAATCCCAAACTTTTCCATTTAAAACACTTTCCACGATTTCTCCCACAATCTCTGCTTCATCCCGATATTCCAACCTCCCCCTTTTCCCGGCATCTCAAATCCCACCCGGACAGGGAACCCTGGAATGCCGGGACACCGGGAATGGAGCCCCCCCGTGCCATTGGGATTTTGGGCAGGAATTCCTCCCTCGGGAGCTGCCAGGGATGCAATTCCCGAGCTCTTGCTGCCCTCTAAAGGACTGGATCGGCAGGAGCTGCCGAGTGATCCCGGCAGGGGGAAAAATCCATGGAAAAGCCGGAAAATTCCTCCCTTGGAGTCTCGGGTTTGAGCCGGGAGCGGGTCCGGACCCAAAGGAGGATTTGGGATCGCTCGATCCAGGTGGGAACATCCCTGAGGCCGAAAAGGAATTTCGGGATCAGATCCTGGTCCGGGAGGGGCCCCTGAAATTCCGTCCTTCCCATTAAAGATCCCAAAGAATTCCCGGATCCATCCTGGGTTTTCCTTAATTTTCCTCCTCCTCCTTGTTTTCCCCCTATTTTTAAGATTTTCATTTTCCATTTTTCCCGTTTTTTTCCTCCCCCCCCCCACCTTTTCCTTCTTTTCTCTCCCTTCTCCCGGTCTCCTTTTCTCTTCCCCCTTTTCCTGCTTTTCCCCCCATTTTTCCCCCCTTTCCCTCAATTTTCCCTCTTCCCCTCATTTTTCCCTGTTGTTTCCCAGAATATCCAGGGGGCTTTGGCTGGACCCCAAATTGGGGGAAATTACCCTGATTTTGGGGTTTCTTTTGGCATTTGACCCCATTTTCGAGGGCTCATCCTGGTCCTTAAAATGATCCCCAAAAATTGACAGAATTCGGGAGCCAACGAAGTCAAGATGGAAAAATTCAGATTTTATGGAAATGGGAATGTGGGAGAGAGGGAGGAAAAAGAAAGGGAAAGGAACAGGAATGAGGCTGGGGAGGGGAAAATCCCTGGGTAGGGATTCCCAAAAAAGCACAAATCCCATAGATTCAAAGGTGGGAATATGGGATGGGGAAGAATTCCCAAAAAATCCGAAATCCCATGGATTCACAGCTGGGAATGTGGGATGGGGAGCAATTCCCAAAAAAGGCACAAATCCCATGAATTCAGAGGTGGGAATGCAGAACTGGGGGAGATTCCCAAAAAATCCCAGATCCCATGGATTTACAGGTGGGAATGCCCAGGTGTGTCCTGGGATGGGGAGGAATTCCCAAAAATCCCAGATCCCATGGATTTAGAGGTGGGGATGCTCAGGAATTCCCAAAAAATCCCAGATCCCATGTATTCACAGGTATGTCCGGGGGTGGGACAGAATTCCCAAAAAAGCCCAAATCCCATGGATTCAGAGGTGGGAATGCAGAACTGGGGGAGATTCAAAAAAAAATTCCCAAATTTCATGGATTTACAGGTGGGAATGCCCAGGTGTGTCCTGGGATGGGGAGGAATTCCCAGAAATCCCAAATCCCAAGGATTCACAGGTGGGAATGCAGGATGGGGAGGAATTCCTGAAAAATCCCAAATCCCATGGATTCACAGGTGGGAATGCCCATCCCCGGGACCGGGCGGGATTCCCACAAAAGCTCATGAATATGCAATACGCTCTAATTACCATAAATTATAATTTCCCAGGGAGTTTCCAAGGAAAGCCAGAGCAGTGTTAGAATTCCTGAGGGGTTTTTCTTTCCCAGTAAAATCTGCCAGGTGCAAGAGCAGATTCCCAAATTCTCGGATTCCCAGATTTCCCTTTCTCTCTTCCCAAGCCTTTGATGGATTTTCCAGCCCAATCCCAGGGAATGGATTTATCCTGCCCTATTTGGGATTTTTGGGAATCCTGCCCATCCCGGGACACACCTGGGTATTCCCACCTGTGAATCCACGGGATTTGGGATTTCTTGGGAATCCCTGGACATTCCCACCTCTGAATCCATAGGATCTGGAATTTTTTGGGAATCCTGGGACACACCTGGGCATTCCCACCTCTGAATCCATGGGACTCGGGCTTTTTTGGGAATCCCTCCCCATCCCACATTCCCACTTGTGAATCCATGGGATTTACTTTTTTTGGGAATTCTGGGACACACCTGGGCATTCCCACCTGTGAATCCATGGGATTTGTGGGGTTTTTGGGAATTCTGCCCCACCCCAGGATGCACCTGCACATTCCCACCTGTGAATCCATGGGATCTGGGCTTTTTTGGGAATCCCTGGGCATTCCCAAATGTGAATCCATGGGATTTGGGATTTTTCAGGAATCCCTCTCCATCCCATATTCCCACCTGTGAATCCCTGGGATTTGGGATTTTTTTTGGGAATCCCTGAGCATTCCCTCCCATGAATCATGGAATTTGTACTTTTTTGGGAATTCTGCCCCGTCCCACATTTGCAGCTGTGAATCCATGGGGTTTGTGATTTTTTGGGAACGCCTGGGCATTCCCACCCGTGAATCCATAAGATTTAGGATTTTTTGGGAATCCCTCCCCATCCCTTCCCAGGACTGTGAATTCCCAGGGGAATTCCCGGCAGGAATCCGGGCAGATGGGAGCCAGCTGGGATCGGGATCTGCTCCCAGGGAATGAGGGATGGGATGAGGGAATGACCTCCAGCTGTGCCAGGGGAGGTTTCTGGGATATCGGGAACAATTCCTGCCTGGAAAGGGTTTAAATCCCCATTCCTGGGGGGATTTCAAATCCCTGTGGATTTGGGGGGACCGGGATCAGGGGTGGGCTCCCAGGGCTTTTCCAGCCCCAAGAATTCCAGGATTCCCGGAGGTTTCTTTCCCTCTCACTCCGCTCCCTCCGGGGCTTGACGCTCCTCCCCACGGAGCTGGGTCCGGCTCGGCTCCTCCGCGACATTCCCGGGATTGTTTTTGGGAAGGGCGGAGGTGCGGATCCCATGGAGCTCTGCCTCAGTTTCCCCATTCCCAACTTCCTGCAGTTGGAAAGGGAAAAGGGGGAAAAAAGGAAAAAGAGGGAAAAGGGGACAAAGGGAAAAGGGGGAAAAGGAGAAAAGGAGAAAAAGGGAAAAGGGGAAGAGGGAAAATGGGTTAAAAGGGGGTGAAAAATGGGAGGAAAGGAGATTTCCAAGGAAAGGAAAGGAAATTTCAAGGAAAGGAAATTTCAAGGAAAGGAAAGGAAATTTCAAGGAAAGGAAATTTCAAGGAAAGGAAAGGAAATTTCAGGGAAAGGAAAGGAAAAAGAGGAGAGGGGAGGGAAGGAAGGGGAGGAGGAGGGAGGGGAAGGAGGAGGAGGAGGAAGGCGGGAGGGAGAGAAGGAGGGGCGGCCCCGCTGCTGAATAATTCAGCGCCGAGAGCGGGGGAAGCTCCGCACCGGCACCGAGACCGCACCGAGCCGAGCTCCGGAGCGCGGCACCGGGACCAGGACCGGGACCGCCACCAGCACTGGGACCAGGACCGGCCGGGACCGCGTCAGGCTCCGGGCACCTCACCGTGCTCAGCACCGGGCTCCGCACCGAGCACCGGGACCGCATTAAGCACCGGGAGCACCTCGGGCTCCGCACCGAGCTCCGCACCGGGACCGCATCAGGTCCCGGACACTGCACCGGACCGCGCCGAGCACCTCGGTCCGCACCGGGCTCTGCACCGAGACCGCCCCGGGATCGCATCAGGCACCGGGACCACCCCGGGACCACCTCGGGCTCCGCTCCGAGCCCGCCCCGGGATCGCATCAGGCACCGGGACCACCTCGGGCTCTGCACCGGGATCGCCCCGGGACCACCTCGGGATTAGACTGAGCTCCGCACCGAGCACAGGCACCACACCGGGACCGCCTCAGGCACCGGCGCCGCACCGAGCGCCCCGAACCGGCCCGGGACCGCCCCGAGCGCCTGGATCCGCACGGGCCCGGCCCCGAGCCCGCCCCGGTGGCCGCGGCTCCATCCCGAGCCCCGCGCGGTCCCGCCATGGCTCTGGTGCTGCAGCTCCGCTCCGTCTCCGGCCTCCGCGGCAAAGGCGACCGCATCGCCAAGGCGGCGTTCCGGGGTACCGGGAGCGGGAACTGGGGGAGAGGGATTTGGGGAGGGGGAATTAGGGATGAGTGATCTGGGAGAGAGGGACTGGGGGATCGGGAATTGGGATCAGGACTAGGGGGAGAGGGATTGAGGGGTCGGGAATTGGGGAGCAGGGATTGGGATCAGGGTTTGGTGGAGAGGGATTGAGGGATTGGGAACTGGGGAGCGGGAATTGGGAGATCGGGATTTAGGGGAAAGGGACTGGGAGGCAGGAATTGGGGGATGGTGATTTGGGGAATGGGAATTGGGGGATTGGGATTTGGGGAGTGGGAATTGGGAGATTAGGATTAAGGGGAAAGGGACTGGGAGGCAGGATTTGGGGGAGAGGAATTTGGGGAGCGGGAATTGGGATCAGGATTTGGGGGATCAGGATTTGGGAATTGAGGGAGAGATTGGGAGGCAGGAGTTGGGGATGAGGATTCTGGGGGAGAGGAATTGGGGGCTCAGGAATTGGGGAGTGGGAATTGGGATCAGGATTTGAGGGATCAGGATTCTGGGGAGAGGGATTTGGGGGATCAGGATTTGGGAATTGAGGGAGAGAGATTGGGAGGCAGGAGTTGGGGATGAGGGATCTGGGGGAGAGGAATGGGGGGTCGGGAATTGGGATCAGGATTTGGGGATCAGAATTTGGAGGAGAGGGATTGGGGGATCGGGAATTGAGGAGAGGAATATTGGGAGAGGAATTTAGGGGATCAGGAACTGGGAATTGAGGGAGAGGAATTGGGAGGCAGGAACTGGGAGGATCGGAAATTGGGGTCAGGATTTGGGGGAGAGGGATTGAGGGATTGGGAATTGGGGAGAGGAATTTGGGGGATCAGGAATTGGGGATTGAGGGAGAGGGACTGCGAGGCAGGAACTGGGGATGAGGGATTTGGGGGATTGGGGATTGGGGAGCAGGAATTGGGGGATCGGAATCTGGGGGAGAGGGACTGGGAGGCAAAAACTGGGGGGGCAGGGACTGGGGGACAGGATTTTGGGGACAGAGTTTGAGGGACAGGATTGGTGGGGCAGAATTTGGGAAGTGGGAGTTGAGGGACAGGAATCGGGGGAGGGAGATTGGGGATCAGGATTTTGAAGGCAGGGTTTGGAGGTGTAGGATTTTGGGGAGTAGGAATTGAGGGACAGGAATTAGGGACAGGATTTAGAGGGTGAAGTTTGGAGGTGCAGGTCTTGGCAGGATTTCAGGGAGCGGGATTTGGGGACGGGATTTTGGGGACAGGAATTGGGGGAGTGGATTGGAGAAGGATTTGAGGGGCAGGAATTGGGGAACAGGATTTTTGGGGCAGGAATTGAGGAGACAGATTTGAGGGAAAGGATTTGGAGGATCAGGGTTTGAGGGACAGGATTTTTGGGAGATGGGATTTGGGGTGCAGGATCTGGGGAGAAGGATTTGAAGGAAAGGATTTAGAGGGTCAGGATTTGGGAGGCGGGATGGCTTTTGGGGACAGGGTTTGAGGGACAGGATTGGTGGAGCAGGATTGGGGAAGTGGAAATTGGGGGGCAGGATTGGGGAAGATGGATTTGGGGAGCGGGATTTGAGGAGCAGGGTTTGGCTGACAGGATTTTGGGGAGAAGGATTTGAGGGAAAGGATTTGGATGATCGGGATTTTGGGGACAGGATTTTGGGATGAGGATTGTGGAGCAAAATTTGGGGGGCAGGATTTTGAGGAGGTGGGATTTGGGGTGCAGGAACTGGGGAGAAGGATTTGAGGGGAAGGATTTGGAGGATCAGGATTTGGGGTGTGAAATTTGGGGACAAGATTGGTGGAACAGGATTTGGGGAGTAGGATTTGAGGGGCAGGAATTGGAGGACTGGATTGTGGAAGAAGGATTTGGGGACCAGGACTTGAGGTGCAGGATTTGGGGGTCATGGTTTTGGGGAGGTGGGATTTGGGGTGCAGGAACTGGGGACAAGCATTTGAGGGAAAGGATTTGGAGGATCGGGATTTGGGGATAGGATTTGGGGACAGGATTTTGGGTCAGGATTTTGGGGGAGCAGGATTTGAAGGATGGGATTTGGGGACAAGATTTGGGGGAGAAGGATTGTGGGGGTGCAGGAATTTGGGGTGGAATTTGAGGGACAGGATTTGGGAATCGGGAATTGGGGGTGGAATTTGAGGGACAGGATTTGGGGTCAGGATTTGTGGGACAGGATTTGGGGAATCCCAGCATCCATCCCTGCCTCAGTTTCCCCATGCACGACCCCAAACCTGCTCTTTTTGGGATCCCCTCCACTCGGGTTTATCCAGGGAAAAGGGAGGTGAATTCCCAGGGTGAAATTCCCACTGGGATCCGCAGCAGCTCCAAAGTTTTCCTTGGGAAGGAGGAAAAATTCCCCCTGGGCTGTGGAAGTTTCAGGAGCTGCCGGAGCTTTTCCAGGGTTTGGGAAAGGCTCGGGATGGGATCCCAGCTCTTCCAGAGGCCGGGAATCCGTGGAGAGAGAGTGGGATGGGGGCGGGAACAGGGATCCCAGCTCAGCCGGGGAATTCCAGGAATTCCATCGGGGTGGAAAAGGCGGGAACAGCAATCCCAGCTCAGCAGGGGAATTCCAGGAATTCCATCACCAGCCTGGATCAGCTTTCCCAGCCTCGAGATCATTAACCAGGGATAATTAACCCTCAGCTCCCTGTCATGCTTCCAGCTCCAAGAAAATCGCTGGGAAGAGGCGGAATTCCTGGGAAATCCACTGTGGAGCCCTGGGAGATCCCAAATTTCCAGTTCTGGACATTCCCGCTCCTGAATCCGGCCCAAATTCCCAGTGGGACTTTGGGAATGTTGGGATTTGTCCCTGCTTGGGGTCCAGACTGGAAAACTGGGAATGGCTTCCCACTGGGAAAGGGGAGCTTGGGATTGTGGGATCTTGGGAAGGAATTCCTGGCTGGGCTAGAATTCCCAGAGAATCCCTGGATCCCTGGCAGTGTCCCAGGAAAGGTTGGAGCACCCTGGGATATTTGGATTGGAATGGGATCATGGGATTGAAGATCCCTTCCCACCCAACCCATTCTGGGATGGAATTCCAAGGAAGGAATTTCCAGGACGGTTGGATCAGGGTCCTGAGGGTTTTTCCTGCTCTTTTCCATCCATGAATTCCCGTGGAAAAGGAGATTTAGGGTTACACCAGGATGCAGCCAATGCCTGACGCTTCCAGGTGGGAATTCCTTTTCCCAGGCTCATCCAGGCCCTGGCCAGGGAAATCCAGCTGCTAAAAGGGGCTGGAAGCAGCTCGGGAAGCAATTCCAGGTGTGGATGGATCCGGGAAGTGGATCTGGGTGGATCCGTCCCTTGGATATGCCTGGAGAGGGATTTGGGCTCATCCAAAGCTCAGCAAACCTCGGATCCGCAGGGAAAACCTTCGGCTCCAAAGGTTCTCAGCGTCTTTCCCAAATTCCTGAGCGGGATTTGGGCTCATTCCCTGTTCCAAAGCTGCAGCAAACCTCGGATCCGCAGGGATAAAAATTCCCCTCCAAAGGCTCTGGGCGTCTTTCCCAATTTCCTTTTATCCGGTGGGAAATGGACGGAGCAGCTCCGTGAGGACGGGGAATTCCAGGGATGATCACCAGGAACCTCCTGGACACGCAGCTGGAATGTTTTGGGATGTGGGGGAGCTCCAGGGCCGGAATCTGGGATGGAATCCGGGCTGGAATATTCCATAGGACGCAGGAGCCAGCTTGGGATGAGGGGATGGGAAAAATCCGTAAAGAAAATTAGCGGGATGATCCTTCGGGATCTTCCTGGCCCACCACGGATTCTGGAACAGAAAAACGGGGAGTTTTCCATGATTTTGGAATCATGGAATGATTTGGGATGAAAGGGATCCTAAAGCTCATCCCAATCCACCAACCCCAAGGGAGAGCTCCTCCCTTGTTCAGTTTCCCTGGGAATGCTCTGCTGCCCCCTCGCTCCATGAAAATTCCATGAAAAATCCCAGGAATGCTTCCTGGGAAGTGCCCTGCTGGCTCCTGGTCCTCTCTGAGCGATTCCTTAAATCTCTGACGGAATTTTGGCCCTTGGATTAAACCCACGCTGCCCTCAGCCCCACGGGAATCATTCCTTGGGAATAATTCCTGCCTGGAAGAGGCAACACCCACAGGAATCATTCCTTGGGAAAATTTCCTGCTTGGAAGGAGCAGCCCAGGGCCATGGAATTCCCATTCCCGGAGGGATTTAAATCCCTGTGGATCTGGCACCTGGGGACACAGATCAGGGAATGCTGGACTTGGCCCAAGAGGGATTTTCCAACCAAAATAATTCCATGTTTCCATGGTTCCTTCCTTAATCCAGGCCCTGTCCCGCCCTGGGATGGGATAGGATGGATTCCAGGCACACTGACCTGGAATTCCAGGCCTGGAATGTGCCCAGTTGGAGCTCAGTCGCAAAATCCATCGGGAAAAGCTTTTCCAGCGCCTCTGGAAAAGCTTTGGACCCTTGAGCATGGAATGAGGAGCTGAGGATCCCAGCTCCCGGATGGATATTCCTCATTCCTCAGGTTTTCCTGGATGGGATTCCCTTCCCCATCCCAGCCCCATCCGGCAGCGCATCCCGAGGGATCCGCCGGAGCTCCCGGGTGGGAGAGGAGGGAGTGAAATCCGGGATAAAGCATTCCCGAGGCTGGCGTGGGAAGTGACGCTGCTCCTCCTCCCCTGGGAATCCCGGGAGCCGCAGCGTTTTCCAAACTGGGGGAAACTGAGGCACAGATGGAATTCTGGATCCATGGGAGCAGCCAGGGAGGGCGGGCGGTGGATTCCGCTCTGGAAGTGGAGGGAAAAGACGGATTCTGTGGCCAAAATCTGCTCCCAAAATCATGGAATATCAGGGATTCCTCTCCATCCACAGCTTTGGATTTGGCTCCCACATTCCCAAGGGAATCCCACAGGATTCCCAAGGGATCCTGTGAGGATCCAGAGTGGGGATTCAGCTTTGCCTTTAGGATTCTCCCAGTTTTCCATCAGGGATTTGGGAATGGGATCGAATCCTGGGAGCTCCAAAGTTCTCCTGGATCGATCGTGGTCCTGTTTCTCCCCCTCCTTGCTCCATCCATGGAAAAAAACCAGGGATGACTCCAGGATTTTCTGGGAATTCTGGCTTTTCAGTCTGGCTTTGGAATGGATGGATTCTGTGGCCAAAATCTGCTCCCAAAATCCTGGAGTATCAGGGATTCCTCTGCATCCACAGCTTTGCATTTGGCTCCCACATTCCCAAGGGAATCCCACAGGATTCCCAAGGGATCCTGTGAGGATCCAGAGTGGGGGTTCAGCTTTGCCTTTAGGATTCTCCCGGTTTTCCATCAGGGATTTGGGAATGGGATCGAATCCTGGGAGCTCCAAAGTTCTCCTGGATCGATCGTGGTCCTGTTTCTCCCCCTCCTTGCTCCATCCATGGAAAAAAAACAGGGATTACTCCAGGATTTTCTGGGAATTCTGGCTTTTCAGTCTGGCTTTGGAATGGATGGATTCTGTGGCCAAAATCAGCTCCCAAAATCCTGGAGTATCAGGGATTCCTGTCCATCCACAGCTTTGGATTTGGCTCCCACAGGATTCCCAAGGGAATCCCACAGGATTCCCAAGGGATCCTGTGAGGATCCAGAGTGGGGGTTCAGCTTTGCCTTTAGGATTCTCCCAGTTTTCCATCAGGGATTTGGGAATGGGATTGAATTCTGGGAGCTCCAAAGTGCTTCCAGATCCCTTGTGTTTCCGTTTCTCCCCCTCTTTGCTCTGCACATGGAAAAAAAACAGGGATGACTCCAGGATTTTCTGGGAATTCTGGCCTTTCAGCCTGGCTTTGGATGGATGGATTCCTTGGCCAAAATCCTGGAATATCAGGGATTCCTGTCCATCCACAGCTTTGGATTTGGCTCCCACATTCCCAAGGGATCCTGTGAGGATCCAGAGCGGGGGTTCAGCTTTGCCTTTAGGAATTGTCCCGGTTTTCCATCAGGGATTTGGGAATGGGATTGAATCTGGATGGCTCAGAAAACTCCTGGATCCATTTGGAAAAAAACATGGAAAAAACCAGGGATGACTCCAGGATTTTCTGGGAATTCTGGCTTTTCAGCCTGGCTTTGGATGAATGGATTCTGGGGCCAAAATCAGCTCCCAAAATCCTGGAATATCAGGGATTCCTCTCTATCCACAGTCAGAAATGACTCCCACATTCCTGAGGGATCCTGTGAGGATCCAGAGATTACACCTTTAGGATTCTCCCAGTTTCCCATCAGGGATTTGGGAATGGGATCAAATCCTGGCAATTCCAAAGGGCTCCCGAATCTGCTGCAGTTCCATTTCTCCCCCTCCTTGCTCCATCCATGGAAAAAAACCAGGGATGACTCCAGGACTTTCCAGGAATTCTGGCTTTTCAGCCTGGCTTTGATTGGATGGATTCTGGGGATGAAATCCACTCCCAAAATCCTGGAATATCAGGGATTCCTCTCCATCCACAGCTTTGGATTTGGCTCCCACATTCCCAAGGGATCCTGTGAGGATCCAGAGCGGGGGTTCAGCTTTGCCTTTAGGATTGTCCCGGTTTTCCATCAGGGATTTGGGAATGGGACTGAATCCTGGCAGCTCCAAAAGGCTCCCAGGTCCATCCGCACATGGAAAAAACCAGGGATAACTCCAGGATTTTTGGGAATTCCATCTTTTCAGCCTGGCTTTGTGGAAAAGGCAGGAAAACGGGGAATTTCCATCACCTGGCCCATTTTTTGGGAAGCTCCAGCAGGATCTGAGCTCTGCTCCAGAGTCACATTCCCACGGGAATCCCCACTTCATCCCAGCTTAATTGCGTTTGTGTCCGGGGCTAATTAGGGAGCCGGGAGTTAATGGATCACAAAGAGCTGCCAGGAGAGGTTTCCTCTCGGGAATGGGGCTGGAAAATGAGGGATATCACTCATGGATACCCCCTGGAGAACTGTCGGATAACGATTCCACCGTCAGGAAAAGTCGGGATGCTCCTGGATTGGGAAGGGTTGGATCAGGGAGGCGCTGCAGGATCAAGGGGTCTCTCCCAGGAGGTGGAATTCCGGTGGGGTTTTTCCATCTGGCTGTTCCCAGATCCCAAAATCCCAGGGTGTCCCAGGGTTTCCCAGCCCTTTATCCACCTCTTTTCCTTCTTTTTATTTTCCAGGACTTTCCTTCTACACCCGAGTGCTGGAAAACTGCGAGGATGAGGCCAAGTTTGATGAGGTAGGAGAAGTTTTCCATTGTTTTTATCCCATAAATCCCACTTGTTTTCCCAGGATTCCCTATCCTGGTGAAAACCCAGGATTCCCAGTCCCGGTGAAATCCCTGTTCCCAAATTTTTCTTGGCATCTTTGTTGTCTGCTCCAAGGTTTCTCCTTGCAGGGGCCAAATGGGATTCCTGGCTGGATACAGGTGGGAAAATGCCTATGGAATTTTCCAAGGAAGAGGATAAATTAAAACCATAAAAATTTTCATGTTTTCTGCACCAAATTTTAGGAAAAATTGTTCATCCAAGCTGGGAGAATCCCACTGGGATTTTGGCTCCATTTTCCTTTGTCTCAGGAGGAAAAAGTTGGGATTTTTTTTCCCTCCTGAAATTCCTTCTTTTTCCTTCAGAATTCCCAGAGGAGCTGTGGCTGCCCCTGGATCCCTGGAAGTGTCCAAGGCAAAACCTTAGAGCAAACAGGGATAGGGAAATTTCCCATCCCATGGAAAGAGATGGGATTGAAGTTCCCTTCCCACCCAAACCATGCTGTGAACATTTCCAGGGCTGGAATATCCCAAATTTTTGGGAATTTTCCTCCCTCCAAGCCCCATCCAACTCCATCTCCCACCAGCCCTGTGGGATTTTTTTCACCACATGCCATTGGAAAACTCTATTTGGGAGTGTTTGGGATCGTGCTTGGGTATCAGGAGCTGTGTCCAGCCCGGAATTCCAGAACTTTCAGGGAAGCGAATCCCTCCCGGAGCAGCCACAGGCTCTGCGATGCCATGGAGGCATTCCTGGATCAAATCCTTCCTGCCGGGGGAATATCCAGGGAATCTCCACCCTCCTGTGGGCACAGGGAATTCCTGGGAATATTTGGAGTTCAAACCGCTCGGATTATCCACGGCAGATCCCAAATCCTGGAGCAGGACGGGGGTCAGGCTTTGCTTCCTGGGAATAGGGGAAACAGCCTCAGGCTGTGCCAGGGAATTTGAGGTCGGATTTTGGGAAGAATTTCTCATGGAAAGGGCGGCCAGGCCTTGGGAGGGGCTCCCAGGGAGGTTTGGAGTCCCCATCCCTGGAGGTTTCCAAGGAATTCCTGGATGTGGCACTCCAGGAATTGTCCTATTCCCACATCTTGGATTCGACGATCCCAGAGGGTTTTCCCAACCTTGGTCATCCCTGGATTCTGTGATCTCAGAGCTGTGGAAATCTGTGGTAATTCCCTCTTTTCCTGCCCCCTCTTTTCCATGTTAATTTCCTTTTTTCCTCCTTTCCACGTTAATTCCCTCTTTTCCTGCCCCCTCTTTTCCATGTTAATTCCCTTTTTTCCTCTTTTCCACATTAATTCCCACTTTTCCTGCCCCCTCTCCCCATGGATCAGGATCCGCCCCCAGGCAGGATTTGGATTTCAAACCCCAGCGGTTTCCATTTGTTTGGTTCTGCTCCGTTTCTTTTCCAATTATTTTCTCCTTCATTCCTTAAAGAATTCTGCAAACCCTCTGCTGCCTCGGATCCTGGAGCATTCCAGAGGCTGCGCACAGCTCCCTAATTAATCAGGAATGTTTGTGTTCCGTGCTGAAATCCCGAAGGATTTCATCTTGGAGTGGCTGTTCCTGCAGATCCCCCACAGCCTGGGAGGGAAGGGAATCTCTGGGAATCAAGGAGCCCGAATTCCTGGGAGCTGAAGTTTCCTGGGATAATTTCAAACAGGCCCTGAGGCAGGAGCTGCTCCTGCCAATTCCAGGAAACACAAACCATGGAATTTTGGGCGGGAAGAGACCTTAAAACTCATCCCATTCCAGAGACAGAGACACCTTTCCTGGTCATTCCAGGAAACACAAGTCGTGGAATTTTGGGTGGGAAGAGACCTTAAAACTCATCCCATTCCAGGGACAGGGACACTTTTCCTGATCCCAGGGTACTCCAAGCCCTGTCCAGCCTGGCCTTGGACACTTCCAGAAATCCAGGGGCAGCCACGACTTCTCTGGGAATTCTTCACCAGGATCTTCCCAGTTTCCCATTTTTTTTTCCCCCAGCACTTGGAAAACCCCTTGGATCAACCTGTGGCTCCAGCCACGACTTTTCCAGACTTATTTTCCCCCTTTTCCTTTGGCAAACGTGATCCCAGAATTTAGTTAATCCCTGGACGTTGCTCCCCACAATTGGTGCCACTTCCTCTGCCTTTCCTTGTGTTTGGAGTGGATTTCCTGGGATTTGGTGGATCCCAAAGCACATCCAGCACCTTTTGGATGGAGGCCGGACAGGGACAAGGGAATCTGGCTGGGAAAATTCCCATTTTTCCCCTCTTCTCTCTGGGAAAAGGAGCCGAGGGCTGCTGGTACAGAGCCCTGAAAAGTGGGAATAGGACAATTCCTCAGGCCAGAGGGACATTCCTGCAGAATTCCTTCCTGGAAAGGGCTGTCCAGTGGTGGAATTCCCAGCAGGATTTCAATCCACATGGAAGTGGGGACACGGACCAAGGGTGGCCCCAGCAGCGCTGGGAATTCTTGGATTTGGTGATCTCCAAGGATTTTTCCAACTCCTTGATTCCATAACCTTGGGATCGCTGGATGATTTGATCACTGGATCCAATCCCTGGAGCGTCAAAACATTTGGAAAAAACCAAGGAGAAAGCAGGGGAAGGACTAAATTCCATCCCCACATGGAGAGCTCGGGATAAATCCTGCTGCCGGATCCATTGGCGCCATTTCCCATTTCCCTTTATATTCCAGTAATTTTCCCTTTGCTTCCTTGACTCTGCAGACCAATTAAACCCGGGAATAAATAGCTCGGGAAGTGCTGAGGAGGCACCGGTTCCTTCCTGGGAATTTGCTGGATGAGCAAATTCTCTTCCCGTGGTTTTCAATCCCGCCCTGCTGCTCCTGGGAGGGATCCTGGATCCCAGATCTGCTGCCTCTGGCACATTCCCGACCCGGGGTGCACCAGGAGTGGCTTGGGAAGGGGGGGTTTGGGAGGTCCTGGGGCTTGGAAAACCAGGAATTCAGGGGGTTGGGGTGACAGAGGGATTTGCCTCGGGAAGCAAAAAAAAAAAAAAAAAAAAGGGAAAGGGATCATATTTTATGGAATCATGGAATGATTTGGGAGAGGAGGGAAATGAAGGATTATTCAGTTCCAACTGTGATACATCTTGCTATCCCAGGGTGATCCAGACTTTCCTTGGACACTGCCAGGGATCCAGGGATTCTCTGGGAATTCCAGCCCAGCCAGGAATTCCTTCCCAAGATCCCACAATCCCAAGCTCCCCTTTCCCACTGGAAGCCATTCCCTGGCTCCTGCCCCTCCAGCCCTTGCCCAAATCCCAGCTCTCCTGGAGCCCCTTTGGGATCGTGGAGTGGCTCCAAGGATTCCCTGGATCCTTCCCTGATCCAGCTGCACATTCCCAGCTCTCCCAGCCTGACTCTGTATTCCCATCCTCATCCCGTGTTTATATTTTCCATGTGTGAATCCATGGAATAGTTGGCCCTGGGTACGTCCTTAGTGACATCCCTGTGAAACAGCCATTTTTCCTGGGAAAAGCTGTGTTTTTCCTGGGAAAAGTGGCCTCTCTCCATCCCCTCTACTGCCACTCCCTGGAGCACCCCTGGCTCATCCCTCTTCTTTTCCCAAAAACTCCTGGATCATCCTTGTTCTTCTTTTCCTGAATGCTCCTGGTTCCTCTCCTTTTCCCAGCCAATCCTGGCTCATCCCTCTCCTCCTTTTCCCAAAACTCTCCTGGCTCTTCCCTCTTCTTTTCCCAACTGGTCCTGGCCCATCCATCTCTTCCTTTTCCCAGCTGATCTTTGCTCATCCATCTTTTCCTTTTCCCCAAATCCTCTTGACTCATCCATCTCTTCCTTTTCCCAAAACGATCATGGCTCATCCATTTCCTCCTTTTCCCAAAATCTCCTGGATCATCCTTATCCTTTTCCTGAATGCTCCTGGTTCCTCTCTCTCCTTTTCCCAACCAATCCTGGCTCTTCCCTCTCTTTTTCCTAACTAATCCTGCCTGGCTCCTCCCTCTCCTCCTTTTCCCAAAACTCTCCTGGCTCTTCCCTCTCCTTTTCCCAACCAATTCTGGCTCATCCCTCTCCTCCTTTTCCCAATCAATCTTTGCTTGTCCATCTCTTCCTTTTCCCAAAATCCTCTTGGCTCATCCATTTCCTCCTTTTCCCAAAACCTCCTGGATCATCCTTGTCCTTTTCCTAAATGGTCCTGGTTCTTCTGTCTCCTTTTCCCAAACAACCCTGGCTCTTCCCTCTCCTTTTCCCAACTAATCCTGCCTGGCTCATCCATCTCCTTCTTTTCCCAAAATCCTCCTGACTCTTTCCTCCCCTTTTCCCAGCTGATCTTTGTTCATCCATCTCTTCCTTTTCCAAAAATCCTCCTGGCTCTTCTGTCTCCTTTTCCCAACCGATTTTTGCTCATCCCTCTCCTCCTTTTCCCAACCAATCCTTGCTCATCCCTCTCCTCCTTTTCCCAACCAATTTTTGCTCATCCCTCTCCTTCTTTTCCCAAAACTCTTCTGGCTCTTTCCTCCCCTTTTCCCAAAATGCTCCTGGCCCATCCCTCTCCTCCTTTTCCCAAAACGATCCGGTTCATCCCTCTACTTTTCCCAACTAATCCTGGCTCATCTCTCTCCTCCTTTTCTGAAAATCCTCTTGGCTCATCCCTCTCCTCCTTTTCCCAACCAATCCTGGCTCATCTCTCCCCTTTTCCCAACTGATCCTGGGTCATCCATCTCCTCATTTTCCAAAAACCCTCCTGGCTCTTCCCTCTTCTTTTCCCAACAAATCCTGGCTTGTCCATCTCCTGCATTTCCCAAAATCCTCCTGGCTCATCCATCTCCTCCTTTTCCCAAAACCCTCCTGGTTCTCCCCTCCTCTTTTCCCAAAATGGTCCCTGCTCATCCATCTCCTGCATTTCCCAAAACGCTCCTGGCTCATCCCTCTCCTCCTTTTCCCAGACTTTCCGCTGGCCGGTGGCGACCAACATCGACGGGAATGAGATCCTGGAGATCCAAGTGTTCAACTACAGCAAAGTCTTCACCAACAGGTGAGTCCCTCCTTCCCACGGCCCACAGGGATCTCATTGCTCGGGAAGAGGCAGCTCCACTTCCCTTTGGAGGCGGGAGGGAATTCCCAGTTTTCTGGGAATTTCCACCCCAGGAATTCTGCGGTGCTCAGCACTGAGTTTTTCCCAAGTTGTGCTGATTGTTTCCATGAAATTTCCGTGTTTTGAAGGAAATTGATTTTTTTTTGGTGGATTGTCCAGGTGGAAGTTGATGCTGGAATGTTGTTTTCCCAGATTTTCCAGTTCCTGTGGGTGTTGGATTGATTGTGTCCAGGGAAATTGGGGCTGCCCCATCCCTGGAAGTGTCCAGGGAAAGGTTGGATGAGGCTTGGAGCCACCTGGGAGAGTAGGAAGGGTTGGGCTTGGAATAGGATGGGATTTAAGGTCCCTTCCCACACGGATCCATGAGGACACCTGGAAAAGAGGAGGATCCAGGGAATCCTTGGAGCCACTTCCTGATCCCAAAGGGGCTCCAGGAGAGCTGGGATTTGAGCAAGGGCTGGAGGGGCAGGAGGCAGGGAATGGATTCCAGTGGGAAAGGGGAGCTTGGGATGGTGGGATCTTGGGAAGGAATTCCTGGCTGGGCTGGAATTCATGGAGAATCCCTGGCAGTGTCCCAGGGTGGATTTGGAGCACCCTGAGGTTGTGGGAAGTGTCTCTGGGATGGGACTGAAGGTCCATGGATCCCATCCCAAACCATTCTGGGATTCTGGGATCAAGGACACTCAGGATCCATCCCGATGGATTTTTATGGAATTCAGGGATGAAAAAGGGAAGGGAGACCCTTCCTGGAGTCCTGAATTCCCAGTGAAGCCCCTGGATCCTGAAATTCCTACTCCAGGAGGAATCAGGATGGATCCAATGTCAGGGCTGGGAGAGCTGGGAATGCGCAGCTGGATCAGGGAAGGATCCAGGGAAAACTTGGAGCCTTTTCCCAATCCCAAAGGGGCTCCAGGAGAGCTGGAATTTGGGCAAGGGCTGGAGGGAGCCAGGGAATGGCTTCCAGTGGGAAAGGGGAGCTTGGGATGGTGGGATCTTGGGGTGGAATTCCTGGCTGGGAGGAGAAGAGAGGAGCTGGTGCTGGGAACGTCCCCCCGGGAACAGCTGGGAATATATGGAATAAGAATTCTCATTAAAATGGGGCGGTGATGGAATTCCAGCAAATCTTCCTTTTCCAGGGATAATTTGGAGGAGAAGGAGAGTGGAGAGGAGGGAGAGAGTTGGGAATGTCCCTTCAGGAATGCTGGGTATATTTGGAATAGGAAATCCCACTAAACTGAGGAAGTGTCAGAATCCCAGCCTGTTTTCCTTATCCAGGAATAACTTGGATGAGGTCGTGATATTTTTGGGAACATCCCTCCAGGAATGCAAGGAATAAGTGGGAAAAGAAATTCCATTGAAACAGGGCAGTGCTGGAACTCCCGCCCGTCCTCTGAATCAGCTGGGGGAGAGGAGGGAGAATTTTATGAACATCCATCTGGGAATACAAGGAATAAGTGGGAAAGGAAATTCCATTAAAACAGGGCAGAGCTGGAGCTCCAGCCTGTCCTCTGAATCAGTTGGATGAGAGGGGAGAAGAGGGAGAATTCTGGGAACACTCCTCTGGGAATGCTGGTGACAATGCAGGAAAAGAATTCCCATGGTTTGTAATTCCAGCCCATCCTCCTTGTCCAGAAATGAGGAGGAAAAGCGAGGAGGGAGAGGATTGGGAACACCCCTCCAGGAGGGAATGTCTGGGATAGGAATTCCCATAAAACAGAGGCAGAGCTGGAACTCCAATTCTGCTGGAGGAGGAGGAGGAGAGGAGGGAGAAGCTTGGGAAAGCTGATCCGGGCACTCCATGAATAATTCACGAGTGGCTGATGAAGGCCATTGATCAAAGGCCTGGAAAAAAGCGGGATACCTGATCCAGGAGCTGATCCAGACCCTCCGGAATGACACGTCCCGGCGGCTCCCTTTGTCCCCTGTGCCTGTGGCTGTCAGCAGCAGACAATTCCCGGGAATATGATCCCTGTTTGGGCTCATCCCGGTGCCTCTGGATCCTGGTGGGTTCATCCCAGCTCCGGAGGGTCCTGGGAGCATTCCCAGGGTGCTGAGTATCCAAGGAAAAGGGATGAGGGAGAAGCCTCTTAACCCCCCCAAGAGGGACCACAGCATCCCAAAAATCCTGTTCCCAGCTCCTGGATTGGGAATTTCCAGGCTGGGAATCTCTCCAGGATACATCCAAAGCATCCAGGAGCCACATCCTGCCCGTGGGTCATTCCCAGGTGGAAATTCCCACTGGAAAAGCTCCACACAAGGGAAGGATGAAAAACTGTGGAGCCTCCACATCCTGGATAAAACCTGGGAGATTCCCATGGCACAGAATAATCCATCCGATCCCATCCTGGAAAATCCTGGTGTGAGGTGGGATGATCTGGATGGGAATACCGGGATCCTGATGGAATTCAGGTGTTTTCCGTGGTCTCCTGTTCCCCTGGGAGACCTTCAGGACCCCTCCAGGATGGGAGAAAATCCCCGGGATGTTTTCCCATGATTCCATGCCCTGGGAGAGGCTGGATGGAGGACATTTGAGATCCCAATTTTTGGGGGGATTAGAGCAGGAAAAGCCACCACAGGACACTCCTGAGGGATGTGGGAATGGGAATCACACTCAGGAGAGGGGAAGACCCAGGGAAAAAAGCAAAGGCACAACCAGGGATGAATCCAAGAGGCAGCCGTGATCCAGCGGCTACGGAGCATCATCCCTGTGGTCCCATCCCCAAACTTTTGGGACTTTTGGGACTTACTTTGGGACTTTTGGGACTTTTGAGTTTTTCCGAGCAGGTTTTCCTTGTTCAGAAAACAGGGATAACACCGGGCAGAGATCCCAATCCTTAAGGAATGTGCACAAAACCCAGGAGCTTTTTCTCCAAGGGGTTCTGTCTCCTCCTTGTCCCTGCTTTCCTCTGGAGCAGCAACGGGATCTGGCCAAAGGCCCAAGGACACATTCCAAACCCGGAGCAGAGATAATTTCCCTATGGAAAACCCATCCCGCAGAGAAAAGGTGGGAGCTGTTCTGTTACCTAACAGGGACACAAAGATCCGGATTCCCAAGGGTTAAATCCATCCCTGGAGTCTCCGGGATGGAAACAGAGCTTGGTCCCGTCCTTTGTTCTTCTCCAGCCATGGAGATCCTGGCACAGCTCGGGTCCTTTGTGTCTCCAGAGGGATCCTGGTTTCATCCGTGGAAAATTATCTGGGAAATCATCCATGGAAAATTATCCAGAAAAATAAGCAGTGGAAAATAACCCAGAAAATAATCCATGGAAATTTTTCTGGAAAAATCATCTGTGGAAAATTGTCCAGAAAAATAATATGTGGGAAAATGTCCAGAAAATCATCTGCAGAAAATTATCCAGAGAATCATCTGCAGGAAATTATCCAGAAAAGCCATCTGCAGAAAATTTTCTGGAAAATCATCCACAGAAAATTATTAAAAAAAAAAAAAAAGCGGAAAATTATTCAGAAAATCATCCACAGAAAATTATCTAGAAAAATTGTCCGGAAAAATAATCAGTGGAAAATTTTTCAGAAAATCGTGTGTGGAAAATTATCTGGAAAATCATCCACGGAAAATTATCTCCTGCTGGAGCAGGAGAATGGAAAAAATTAACTCTGGAGCTGGAGGGTTCCCTGTCCGACTGCCCTCTCCACACAGAGAAGTTACATGGGATTTTGGGATGGAATTCCTGGCTGTGAGGGGCTGGGATGGAATTCCCAGGGGAGCTGTCCCATCCCTGGAAGTGCCCAAAAAAATGTTGGATGGGGCTTGGAGCAATCTGGGATTTCAGAAAGTCGGGGTTGGAGTGGGATCAGCTTTCAGGTCCTTCCCACCCAAACCATTCCGGGATTCCAGGGTGGAATTCTCGGTGCCCCATCCCTGCCTGCAGCCCCTTGGGTGTGACCCTTTCAGCTCCAGAAATCTCATCCCAAATTAAATTTCCTGTCAGGATATTTCCATATCCAGGGCTGACTTCACTCATTATCCACTCGCCTTCCAAAGAAAAAATAATTTCTGTTTATTGGGAATTTCTGCAAGAGTTTCCCGAAGAAAAAAGGGGAACAAACTTCACTCGCCTTCCAAAGAAAAAATAATTCTCATTTATTGGGAATTTCTGCAAGAGTTTCCTGAAGAAAATGGGGGAAGAAACTTGGCTGGAGCAACTTTGAGTACCTGGAGGTTGTGTAGCTGGAGTGTCCCACATTTCTCCAGGTATTCCAGGGAAAAATGAACCTGGAATAATTACAGACTCCTGCAAGTGGCGGGAAGGGGATAATTAGGAGGGCAGTGATTTTGGAAACTCTAATTCCCCAGCCTGAGACAATTCCAGATGAAGCTGCAATTTGGCTGGAGAGGGGAAAAAAGGCTCCAGAGAAAGCTCCAGGCAGGAGCTGCAAGAGAAAGGAGCTGGAATTAATCAGGATTGCCCAAGCAGGGATTTGGAAATCCCTGGAAAATCTGCAGGTTCCAAGTTGGAATGGGCACCTTCCACTATCCCAGGGTGCTCCAAGCCCCATCCAACCTGGCCTTGGGCAATTCCAGGAGGGTTCAGCAGGATAATTCCCTGGGAAAGGGGCCAAAAAGTGTGGAATCCCTCTGCTTTACTTATCCCACCTTTCCAGGGACTTCTGGAAGTGGGGAACAAACTGGGGTGGAGGTCCCAGGATTTGGCTCTTGTCAGTTCCTGGGGATGGATGGAATGAGGGATGGATGGATCCATCCACCGTGGATCCATGGATGGATGGAGGGATGGATCCATGGATGGATTCATGGATGCATAGATGGATCCATGGATCCATGAATGGAGAGATGGATGGATGGATCCATGGATCCATGAATGAATGGATGGAGGGATGGATCCATGGATGGATCCATGGCTGCATAGGTGGATCCATGGGTCCATGAATGTGTTGATGGAGGGATGGATCCATGGGCAAATGGATGGATGAATGGATGGATGGATCCATGGATGGATGGATGGATGGATGGATGGACAGATGGATGAAAGGATGGATCCATAGATCCATGGATGGAGATGCCATTCCCAAAAAAGAGCCTTTCCCTGGCTTCAGGAACAGACCTTGCCCATGGATCAAACAGTATCCAAAGGCTGAGGGAGCAGAGGAGGGAAAACGGGATTTCCTGGGCTGGAGGATTCTCTTGGCACAGACTCCTGGAATTCTGGCCCTTGGAAAACTTCAGTGCTGGCAAAGCCTGACTGGATTCGTGGGATTCAACATCTCCACAGTGTCCCTGGAATCGCCTCAGGGATACAGGAGGCATCCCTGGGAGCTGGGATGCACCACAAGGGCAAATCTTGGTGGGTCCCAGGGTTTGGAGCATCCCGGACTCCCTGATCCAGGGATTTGAGCGAGCTCCAGGTACAGAACCGGCCTGGCTGGGGTCGGAAACCGGAGCTGCTCCTCAGGTCTGATAAAATTACAGATGACCCAGAAAATTTCCCTTTTTTCCATCAGCAGAAACGGCGGGGAAGGGAGGGAGCAGGGCCCTGATGAATTATGGAACACTCGGAATTGAACAGCGGCACAGACAGGTCCTGAATTTTTAATTCCGTCTTGCTCGGATCCTGCCGGGGGGAAGCGGCTTGGGAAGGATCCCAGGAAGGACAGGAACTTCTCTGGGGAACCTGTGCCACTTCCACAGCCAGGAATTCCTTCCATCCAAGATCCCTGCCCTCTGCTGCAGGGCTTGGAATGGCTCTGGTTTTGTCAGGGATTCATGGAATGCTTTGGGTGGGAAGGGACCTTAAGGATTGTCCCATTCCAACTTCGATGTCTTCTGCTATCCCAGGGTGATCTGAGTCCCGTTGAACCTGGCCTTGGACATTGCCAGGGATGCAGGGATTCTCTGGGAATTCCAGCCCAGCCAGGAATTCCTTCCCAAGGTCCCATCTGTCCCTGCCCTCTGCTGCAGGGCTTGGAATGGCTCTGGTTTTGTCAGGGATTCATGGAATGCTTTGGTGGGAAGGGACCTTAAGGATTGTCCCATTCCAACTTTGACACCTTCCGCTATCCCAGGGTGCTCCAACCTGGCCTCGGACGCTGCCAGAGATCCTGGGATTCTCTGGAAATACCAGCCCAGCCAGAATTTCCTTCCCAAACTCCCTTTCCCAGTGTAAAGCCATTCCCTGTGTCCTGTCCCTCCAGGCCTTGTCCCCAGTCCCTCTGCAGCTCTCCTGGAGCCCCTTGAGGCCCTGGAAGGGGCTCTGAGCTCTCCCCGGATCCTTCCCTTCTCCAGCTGGACATTCCCAGCTATTCCCAGTCCTTGGAGCAGCTCCAAGGCCTCCTCTGGACTCGTTCCAGCAGCTCCAGGTCCCGATGTTGGATCCTGGAGCTGGAGCAGCTCTGCAGGGCGGATATTCCAGGAGGAATTTCCCTTTTCCTTCCTCAGCCCTCTCTGGGCATGGAGCACCTGGGAGCCAAAAGCCCCTGGATGCATCGGGATCCAAGAGGAGCAGGGAATATTCTGGATTCCAAACAGGTTAAAAACCAGGGAGAGCTGCAGGAATCCGGAGCCCTAAGGGCTCCATCCCTGAGGAAAAGCTGGAATTGGCCTGGATGATCCTCATGGGAGCCTTCCAGCTCAGGATATTCCGTGGAATAAACCCAAGGAATGCTTTCCAAAACAAAAGTGCTGCTGCTCCAGCAGGCAGGGAATAACGTTGCTTTCCAAACTCTGAAATCCAGGTGGATGCAGCAGCTTTTTCCTCACCTTGGAGAAGAAAAAGGACTCGTTTCCATGGGATACATTATTTCTTCTGGGTTGGGAATTATGGAGCAAACAGAGGAAAAGTTTTCCTGTTCCATGTCCTGCAGGGCACCTTGGAGACAGAGCTCTGCTGGGATTGATCCGTGCTTGGAATGTGGAAAATGAGGGATGGAGGTGGAAATCCTGCAGGGACCCGGAGGGGCTTGGAGCATGTCCAGGGAAGGGAACGGATCTGGGAAGGGAATGGAGCCCCAGGAGAGGCTGAGGGAGCTGGGAAGGGGCTCAGCCTGGAGAAAAGGAGGCTCAGGGGGGACCTTTTCCCTCTCCACAACTCCCTGGAAGGAGCCAGAGGGGATCGGGATCTGCTGCCAGGGAACAGGGACAGGATGAGAGGGAATGGCCATCGGGAGGTTCAGGTTGGATTTTGGGAACAATTCCTTTGTATCATTGGAGCTTGGAGCCACCTGGGATGTTGGAAGGAATCGGGATGAGCTCCAAGGTCCATTCCCACCAAAGCATTCCATGATTCCCTGACATGGTGCAGATGGATGAGGGGCAGTCCCTGCTCCTTGTTGGAGTCGCCAGCATGGAAAATTAAGGGTAGAACAAAGTTAAAGGTGTCCACTGCGGACATTCTGTGTGGAAAAGGTCACTTTGGGATCCCTCAGCGGCATCCCAGGAATTCAAGAGTGATGGTTCCCAAATCTCCCTTCTTCCTTATCCCAACAGCATTCCCTTGGAATGGCTCCTCTCTCGGTGTCTCCTTTTTCCATCACCTCCACTGAGCCTCGATCTGGGATCTCACCTCTCCCTCTTCCTAAGGAAAACGGGAAGCAAATCCTTTTTCCCGTGAAAACCCAATCCTGGTGGGTGAGAACTCCTGGGATTTCCTGTCCTTTGCTCCGCAGGCTCATTGGGACGTTCCGGATGGTCCTGCAGAAGGTGGTGGCGGAAGGGCAGCTGGAGGTGACGGACACGCTCATCGATGACAACAATTCCGCCATCCAGGTGGGTCACCGAGGGGAATATTCCCATCATTCCGGGATCCGTGTGTCCGTGTGTCCGCTGAACATGTGGGAACTGGGATATCGGTGTTCCTTGCCTTGATCCCTTTACTCTTGCTCTGAAGGGATGAAGCAGCCGGGAATGTCCGAGGGTGCAAAGGGAAACCTGGATTGGAAAAGCGTGGGAAGTTTGGGATGGGGTAAAAGGAGAGATGGACCTGGTTTCATCCAAGCATGGGCAGGGAGAAGCAGAGCCCAGGATGGAATCACAGAATTCCAGAAGGGTTTGAGTGGGAAGGGACTTTAAATCCCATCCCATTCCAATCCCGACACACCCCACCATCCCAGAGTGATCCAACCTGGCCTTGGACACTGCCAGGGATTCTCTGGGAATTGCAGCCCAGCCAGGAATTCCTTCCCAAGATCCCACCATCCCAAGCTCCCCTTTCCCACTGGAAGCCATTCCCTGCCTCCTGCCCCTCCAGCCCTTGCCCAAATCCCAGCTCTCCTGGAGCCCCTTTGGGATCGGGGAGTGGCTCCAAGGATTCCCTGGATTTTTCCCTGATCCAGCTGCACATTCCCAGCTCTCCCAGCCTGGGGTTGGATCCAGCTCCTCCTTGAGAAGAAATTTCAGGAACAAGAGGCTTCACTCAGAATCTTGGGACTCCGGGAAGGGTCTCCCTTCCTCCTTCATGCCTTTTCCATCCCCATCTTCCACAAAAATATCTTGGGATGGATCCTGACTGTCCCTTACAATGGAATCATGGAATGGTTTGGGTTGAAAGGGACCTTAAAGCTCATCCGGTTCCACCCCCTGTCAGGGGGAAAGGTTAGGTGGGATATTGGGAAGGAATTCCTGGCTGGGAGGGTGGGAAGGAGCTGGGCTGGAATTCCCAGAGAAGCTGTGGCTGCCCCTGGATCCCTGGGAATGTTCCAGGCCAGGTTGGACAGGGCTTGGAGCAACCTGGGACAGTGGGAAGTGTCAGGGCTGGAATGAGATGGGATTTAAGGACCCTTCCCACCCAAACCAATCTGGGATTCCAGGATCCTATCCCAAGACCTGGCCAGGCCAGGAGGCCATCAGGAATTACTTTGCCACCTGGAATTTGGGAAGATTCGACTTCCATCCATTGATTTCCCTCTCTGCCCTTTGTGACACCGAAAGATCCAAAAATACGGGATTTTCCTCCCTTGGAGAGCGATTTTCATCGGGCAAATTCCCAATAAACCAGCGAGCAGCTGGAATTATTTTTCCCAAGCACATCTGCACTCCTTGCCCTTCCCCTCCTTCCTCAGGACTGCGTTCCTGGTTTTTATTGGTTCCGCTCCCTCCATGCCCCCCTGGAGAAGCCGCTTAATGAAATCCTGCTCTCCTCCCTGACAATTCCAAGAATTCCTCCCCTCCGGCCCTGTCCTTGGTGCTGGATGAGGCAGCGGCTTCCCGGGAAGAAGGGGGGAGGCTGATTTTTAATGGAACCCCCGGGGTTGGATATCAGGATCAGAAATAGCTGCGTTTCCAAGCCGGTTCCTAAACTCCGTTTCCATGGGAAACGGCTCCCGGGAGATGGGAAGGCAGCGAGGGAAGCGGCGGCTGCTCCGAAAAGGGGGAGATTTTCCCAAAAAGGGGGAGATTTTCCCCTCGGGATGGGGGCTTGGGATGAGGGGTGTGCTCCCGGACCGGGGGGTTCTCATCCTGATTTTCCCAGAGGGGTGTGGAAATTGTGGGGTTCCAGGCAAGGAGCTGCCTCAGGGATTTTCCGTGTGATCCAAGGGTTTGGAAAAACAGAGTCAGAGTCCAGAGGAGAGCACGGAGCTGGGAGAGCTGGGAATGTGCAGCTGGATCAGGGAAGGATCCAGGGAATCCTAGGAGCCGCTCCCCGATCCCAAAGGGGCTCCAGGAGAGCTGGCATTTGGGCAAGGGCTGGAGGGAGCCAGGGAATGGCTTCCAGTGGGAAAGGAGAGCTTGGGATGGTGGGATCTTGGGAAGGAATTCCTGGCTGGGCTGGAATTCCCAGAGAATCCCTGGCAGTGCCCAGGGGTGGATTTGGATCACCCTGGGATGATGGGAAGTGTCCCTGGGATGGGATTGAAGGTCCATGGATCTCATCCCAAATCATTCTGGGATTCTGGGATCAAGGACACTCAGGATCCATCCACAGGGATTTTTATGGAATTTGGGGATGGAAAAGGGAAGGGAGACCCTTCCTGGAGTCCCAAATTCACAGTGAAACCCCTGGATCCCAAAATTCCTTCTCAAGGAGGGGTTGGGATGGGGCTGGATCCAATGCCAGGCTGGGAGAGCTGGGAATGTGCAGCTGGATCAGGGAAGGATCCAGGGAATCCTTGGAGCCTTTTCCAGAGGGAAAGGAGAGCTGGGATTTGGGTAAGGGCTGGAGTGAGCCAGGGAATGGCTTCCAGTGGGAAAGGGGAGCTTGGGATGGTGGGATCTTGGGAAGGAATTCCTGGCTGGGCTGGAATTCCCAGGGAATCCCTGGCAGTGTCCCAGGGTGGGTTTGGATCACCCTGGGATAGTGGGAGGTGTCAGGATTGGAATGGGATGGGATTTAAGGTTCTTTCTTACCCATCCCGAGGCTGTTTCTGGGAACAGCCTCATTTTTCCATGATGGAACTCAAAGAAATGGTTGGAAATAATTTTGCTTTTTTCTGTGAACTATCCCTGGCGGCTCCCACCCTCCCTCCTGACTTTATTGCCTTGTCCAGGAGATTAAAAACTCCAGGAATGCCAGAGCCAGGAGCCAAATTCCAGCTGTGTCCATTCTCCTACAACAGAAAAGCCAGGATGCCTCTCAATTAATTTTTTCTCAAGCAGCAGGAAAAAAATCCATAAAAAATTAATTTGAAATCCCCAGGGAAAAATCATCCCCTCCCAGCTCTGCAGGGATTTTTCTCCTTCTTCATTTTCTTTCCCATTCCATTGTTTCCTACGGGAATTTCTCCTATTTCCAACCCACACCCTCCTAATTGCCCTTCCAAGGCATGATCCCATTCATCCCACAGATCTTTCACTTTCTTATAACCTTAATTTTTCCTGCCTTGAAAGGGTTTTTAAACTCCTAAATCCAGCTGGAAAAGGAGATTTTAACCCCAAAATGTCTGATAATGTGAAAAAAAATGAACACTCCAACTTTGATCCTTGTTTTCCCTCCTCATTTCCTGGGGGTTTAATTGACATTCTCCAATAGCTTTGGGGGGAAAATTAGATGTGATTGACTCAAATTTGGATTTTGCCAAAAAAATAAAGAAGACAAATCAATCAAAACCTTCCCCCAGAGCTCCATTCCCAGCTGGGACTGAGTCACCCTTCGGCTGACACGTGCGGGATGCACAGAATCCCTCTGGAATTGTTGTTATTTTCCCAGATCTTGGATTTTCCAGCCTTCCAGCCTCCCCTTGTTTGGAGCAGGGGGTGAGGCTGCACCTCCTCTTAAACATAAACATGGAAAAAGGGGGAATTCTGTAAGAAATTTCCCCGTTCCCCATTTTTAAACATTTTATTTTTCTTTTATTTTTCTTTCTTTTTGTTTTTTAACTTTAAATCAGTTGGGTTTGAACCCAAAATAACAGATAATTTCTCCATGGAAGCGGAGTGGAGGTGGAAAAGTGCTTTTTTCCTTGTACTTTAATCTTGTCAGCAGATGATGGCTTTTCAAAAGAGGCATTTTCCAGCAGAATGAACTGGGAATTGCTTTTTGGCTTTTTTTATTTTTTTCCCCAAATTGCTTTGTCCAAATCTGAGTTTTTAGAAGGCCATGAGAGCAAAGGCAGTGGGATGAAATCTCATGGATTTTATTCCATTTCAAATGCAGAGAAAGATTTTAGGGAGAAAAAAAGGAAATATTTTAAGGAGAAAAAAGGGAAATATTTTAGGAAGAAAAATGGAAATATTTCAGGGAGAAAAAAAAAGAAAGATTTTGGTGGGAAAAATTGAAAGATTTCAGACAGAATAAAGGAAATAAGGAGAAGAAAAGGAACGATTTTAGGGAGAAAAACAGGAAATATTTTAGGGAGGAAAAAAGGAAAGATTTTAGGGAGAAAAAAAGGAAATATTTTAGGGAGAAAAATAAAGAAATATTTTAGGGAGAAAAAAGGAAAGATTTTAAGGAGAAAGAAAGGAAAGATTTTAGGGAGAATTAAAGGAAATATTTTAGAGAGAAAAAAAGGAAAGATTTTAGGGAGGAATAAAAAGGAAATATTTTAGGGAAAAACGAAAGATTTTAGGGAAAAAAATACTTGAAACCTCCAAACCTGAATTTGCTGCAACCTGTAGCAAGCTGAGGATGGCCACATGGAAAAGGGAGAGGAACTTACTCGGAGTTGGTTCATCCAAGGAGGTTTAGATCAGAGATTGGATGTGGGATTTTGGGAAGGAATTCCTGGCGGGGCCAGAATTCCCAGAGAAGCTGTGGCTGCCCCTGGATCCCTGGGAGGTGTCCAAGGAAAGGTTGGACATTGGACATTGGGGTTGGAGCAGCCTGGAAGGTGGAATGGGATGGGTTTTAAGGTCCTTTCCCACCCAAACCATTCCAGGATTCCGTGATCCATGAGAAGCTTGAGATGGAGCTTGGACACGGCCACTGCCAGGTCCCTTCGTGTCCCCAAGCCCCACCTGGGCTGGTCATGGCCAGTCTGGGAGATCCAAACCAGAACCAATCCAAGATTGGGATGCCCAATCCTAAAAAATCCTGCCCAGCCTGGAGTCAGGACCAGGCTGGAGTGAAGCCCCATAAATCCATGGATTAGCAGCATCCCAGGGTAAAATTCCCAACAAAGTGGTGGACCAGTTCCACCAGGAACCGGCTCCATCTGCTCCTCCAGCAGCCTCCAGCTCCTCCCCAGGACTCCCCAGAGATGCCCATTCCTAAGAAAAATCCTATCCTGTGCGGGCACAGGTTGGAGTGAAGCGCCACAAATCCATGGATTAGCAATATCCCAGGCTAAAATTCCCAAAAAGTGGTGGACCAGCTTCACCAGGAACCAGCTCCACCTGCTCCTGGTGGCTCCAGTTGCTCCCCAGGACTCCCCAGGGATGCCCATTCCTAAAAATAACCCTGAAGTGCCTGGAGACAGGACCAGGCTGGAATAAAGACCCACAAATCCATGGATTAGCAGCATCCCAGGGTAAAATTCCCTACAAAGTGGTGGACCAGGGAATGCAGCTCCACCAGGAACTGGCTCCACCTGTTCTTGGTGCCTCCAGTGGCTCCTCAAGGCTCCCCAGGGATGCCCATTCCTAAAAAAACCCTGTCCAGCCTGGAGACAGGAGACCAGGATGGAGTGAAGCCCCACAAATCCATGGATTAGCAGTATCCCAGACTAAAATTCCCAACGAAGTGGTTGGGACCAGCTCCACCAGGAACCGGCTCCATCTGCTGCTGGTGCCTGCAGCTGCTCCCAGGGTTTGCGGTTCTTCCGGGCTTTTCCTTCTCCTGGCTCTGCTCCTGCTGCTCTGGGATGCACCAGGAATTCCGGTGAATCAGGACCATGGTGAGATCCCTCTCTGTCCCAAAGCTGCTCTCCAGGTGTCCAGATTTTGGAGTTCTGGATGCTGAGAATTCCAGACTTTCTGTGCTGACAGGCTGTGACCCCCAGGAGAGCACTGCATTTGACCTGAGGCCAGGGAGAAGCTTCCAGAATTGATTGAGAGCACTGGGATTGTGGGTGTGGAGTTGGGTAGAAGTGTGTGATAGCACAGGGTGGAAAACTTGGAGTTTGGGGTTTTAGAATATGGTAATAAATATGGGGCAAGATGGAGGGTTTAGGGTAGTGGCTGGTCCTTCTTCACCTTCTTCTTCTTCTTCACCTTCTTTTTCTTCACCTTATTCATATTCTTTGCCTTATTCTTTTTCACCTTATTCTTCTTCTTCCCCTTTATCTTCACCTTCTTCTTTTAACCTCCTTCTTCACCTTTTTCTTATTCACTTTCTTTTTCACCTTCTTCACTTTCTTTTTCACCTTCTTCACTTTCTTTTTCACCTTCTTCTTCTTCACCTTCTTCTTCACCTTCTTTTTATGTCCTTCTTCATCTTCTTCTTTTTACCTTCTTCTTCTTTTTACCGTCTTCTTTTTCTTTTTCTTCACCTTCTTCTTTTTCACCTTCTTCACCTTCTTCTTCCCTTTCTTCTTCTTCACCTTCTTCTTCTTCATTTTCTTCTTCTTCTCCTTCACCTTCTCCTCCATGGGTTTGGGTGGTTTTGTGTAATTTGATAAAAAACTGCATTGCGGGCATGGGTGGTTGGTTATTGGGTAAAAAATAAAAATAATTTAGGTGTAATTTCTTAATTGTTATTGGGTAAAAAGTAAAAACAATTTAGTTGTCATTTCTTAATTGGACAGTTTATCCTTAAAAGGCCTTAAAAAAGAGAGAGAGAGAGAGAGAGATGGGCCTCCATTTTTGGTTTGTTGGAGTGAAGTGCTCCAACTCAGTGCAGAACTCAGGGCTGGTGAGAAAAGATAGATAAAAATTAATGAACGTCTGAGTCCCAACAAGAAATTCCAACTCACGATTTAATCCTGACCTTTGCGGAAGAAAAGAAGCAAAGAATCCACATCCAGGAACCGAGAAACTTTGGGATCAGCAAGGCTAAAACACCCAATGGCCGATGCTCTTCCTGCTTTTTGGATTTCCCAGGATATTCCACGGGGTGCTGATGGTGTCTCCCTGTCTTCCAGACCAGCATCTCCATAGAGATCCGCTACCAGGCTCTGGATGGGACGGTGGGCACCTGGAATGACAAGGAATTCCTGGAGACGCCCAGCGTGCACTCGGAGGGGGACGGGAGGTATTCCCTGGAGACCGACAGCCTCCTGTCCGGCCACCGGCACGGCTCCGATGTCTCTCCCGGGAAATCCAACCAGCAATCCACGGAGAGGAGCTTCAGGAGGTAACGGGACACGGAGATCCTGGATGTGGGATTGTGGGGGGATTGGGAGGGCTTGGATTGCTGGGAAAGGGCAGCGCCATCCCAGCGCTGCTCTGAGGGGCATCTCCTGCCCTTGGAGGATCCATGGAACAGCTCCAGGTGAGGATGGGATCCAGGTGTCCTCCAGTGGGTCCTGGTGCTCCAGGACAGAGCTGGACTTCCAGGATTGTAGCACATGGGCAGGAAGTGTCATTCCATCCTGATCCCAAGGGGATGAAAGGTCTGGCTGGGGGTCAGGGCTCACTGGTGGATCCATGGAACAGCTCCAGGTGATGGTGGCCTCCAGCAGGTCCCGGTGCTAAGGGACAGAGCTGAACTTCCTGGATTGTAGCACATGGACAGAAGGTATAATTCCATGAAGGTCTTGAGGGGATGAAAGGTCTGGATGGGGGTCAGGGCTCACTGGAGGATCCATGGAACAGCTCCAGGTGAGGATGGGATCCAGGTGGCCTTCAGCAGGTCCTGGTGCTCCTGGACAGAGCTGAAATTCCAGGATTGTAGCACATGGGCAGGAAGTGTCATTCCATCCTGATCCCAAGGGGATGAAAGGTCTGGCTGGGGGTCAGGGCTCACTGGTGGATCCATGGAACAGCTCCAGGTGAGCGTGGGATCCAGCAGGTCCTGGTGTTCCACCACACCTGGAGAGAGCTGAAATTCCAGGATTGCAGGACATTGGCAGGATGTGCTATTCCGTCCTCATCCCAAAGGTCTGGATGGGGGTCAGGGCTCACTGGTGGATCCATGGAACACCTCATCCAGGTGAGGCACCAGCAGGTCCTGGTGCTCCAGGACAGAGCTGAACTTCCAGGACTGTAGCTCTTGGACAGAAAGGGTCATTCCATCATGATCCCAAGGAGATAAAAGGTCTGGATGGGGGTCAGGGCTCACTGGTGGATCCATGGAACAGCTCCATGGATCCACCAGTGAGGTCGATCCAACAGGTGAGGGTGGGATCCAAGTGGCCTCCAGCAGGTCCTGGTGCTCCACCACACCTGGAGAGAGCTGAAATTCCAGGATTGAAGCAGTTGGAGAGGAAGTGTCATCCCATCCTGATCCAGAGGGGATGGAGGGTCTGGCTCCTGGTCAGCCTCACTGGTGAGATTTAGGTCCAGGTGGAATTCCAGGTGTCCATGGAGCACATGGTGCTCCCAGGAATGAGGTGGCCCCAGGGCAGACATTGGGATCCCACTCGCTCCCCAGGACAAGTGGAATCCCACACCAGGTCATTCCTGCTGGGAATTCCAGAGGAACCCCACGGTGGCAGGTGGGACACCTCCAGTCCCTCCAAGGGAATTCTGGTTTTCCATTAATTTTGGGATCTGTAGCTTTCCTTGGGTGTCTTTGTGGGCTCCTGGGATCTGCCCCTGGACGGGAACAATCCCAGGGGCTGAATCCCAACATTCCTTGACACAAAGCTGCTGGAACCAGTTGCAATCCCAGCCCAATGGGATTGACTGGGAATGCTGCAGGTGACTTCATTGGGGTGGAATCCAAGCTGGGATAAGTTCTCCACGAGCCTGTGGATACTCAGGGCACGATCCTTGGATGGTGGTGGAGTCCCAATCCCTGGAGGTGTCCAAGGAATTCCTGGATGTGGCACTCAGTGCTCTGGGCTGGGGACAAGGTGGGGATCGGGCACAGCTGGGGCTCGATGATCCTGGAGGGATTTCCCGACTTCTGGGATTGTGTAAATCTGGGATTTGCAGCCACGAGGGGATTCATGGAATGCGAAGGTGGATTTTCAGGCAGCTTCCCGCAGTTTTTGGAGTTGTGCTGTCCGTGGTGGCTTTGTCCGTGAGTCCCCACTCTGGGAGTTCTTGAATCCATTGGAAAAGGGAGCAGTTGGAAGAAGTCCCGAATTTTCTGGAATTCTTAAGGAATGAGATGGAGGTGGAAGGGAGACTCTGGAAGTGGGGAGAGGGGGATGGTGAGGGCAGAGCTGGGTCCTGGTGTCACTCATGTCTCCCTTGGGAACACCACATTCCCTGTCTGCTCCTCACAGATCCACCACTTCCATGGTGATGGATAAAGGAGGACAATCCCTGTATTCCCAAATAATGGAATATCAGAAAACTTCCGGCTGGAAAATCCCTCTGAGAGCACCGAGTCCAAACATTCCCCCAGCACTGCCAAATCCCTAAATCCACTAGGGGATCCCAGCCTGGAGCTGTGAATCCAAACAGAGTCCTTGGAATCAGCTGCTCTTTCCATCCCATTTCTCCCCCCTCAGGGTTATCCTATTTTGGACCACATTCCTTCTGGGACTAGCACTTTATTGTGGCCAAAAAAAGGAAAAAATGAGTAACAGAGGGAATATCCCTCTAATTGCTCACATCCCTCCAAGGCAGTTCATTAACTGTGGGAACTGGGCTGAATCCAGGGAATTTTACAGCAAATTGGAGGCTCGGTATGGTTTTGTTTCTCGGCTCAGCGGGAATGTGGTGATGGATTGAACAGGCTGATGTTGGGCAGGGAGCCGGGAATGGCACAGCTGGAAGAGAGGGTGTCTTGGTTTGAAAAGAGCACTAAGGAAGGCAGGAGCCTCCCCTGAAATGGAAAATGTAAATCCCCTCCCTACGAATTATTATAATTTTTGAAATTAAGAGTCTGTCAGGGAAAGATATGGGAATAGGAATAACAGTTCTTTATTGGGAAAATTAAAAATACAAATATAATAGTCAAATAAATAAAAGCAGCACTGACAGAGTCAGAGCAGGAGCTGCCCCCTGTGTGTCAGGGTGGTGGCACAGCTCCATCCCATGGGGGCTCAGCCCTCCTGCAGTGCCAGCTGTGGCTCTGCTGGAGCAGGGATCCTGCACAAGGGGGGAGTTTTCCTCTGCAGCTCCAGGGCTGCTGGAGATGGGCCTGGGCTCCTCTGGGAATGCAGTGGGCAAAGGCTGCTGTGGAGTGTGGTGGCATTTGTGGGTCCCCAGGATGAGGGAAGAGATGAGAATCTTGACTCCATGTTTCAGAAGGTTGATTTAATATTTTATCCTATATATTATATTAAAAGAAAATTATATATTAAAACTACACTAAAAGAATAAAGATTTCATCAAAAGGCTAGCAAGGAAAAAAATGAATCATAAAATCTTGTGATTGCTCAGGGTCCCGATACAGCTGGACCTGTGATTGGTCGTTAATTAAAAACAACCACATGAGACCAATCAAAGATGCACCTGCTGCGTTCCACAGCAGCAGATAATTATTGTTTACATTTCGTTTCTGAGGCCTCTCAGCTTCTCAGGAGAAAAAAATCCTGGCAAAAGGATTTTTACATAAGATATGTCTGTAACAGTGGTGTTCCCAGTTCAGATTCTATCCAGGTAGGAATGCTGGGCTCCTCCCCCTGGGCGGAGCATCTCCCAATGGGATGATGGAATTTAATGAGCCATGAATTGGCCCATGAACAGAAGATAATTAATAATTAATAATTAATGTGTCATTAACAGCGGATATCTCCTGGAGGGAGGGTTGGTTGTGGAAGAGATAAAGAAGACTGCCCAATGAACAGCAGATAACTGCCCCACCTCTGACAGATGGGAATTGAATGTGTACAAATCTTACAGTCCAGGACAGGGGTCAGGCTGGCTGGGATGGGATATCCGAGTCCTGCCTGTGCCACTGGAATTTTGGTTGGATCCTCCAGCCCTCATGGAAGTGTCCAAGGAAAGGTTGGATGAGGTTTGGAGCAACCTGGAAGGTGTCCCTGCCCATGGCAGGGGTTGGACTGGGTGGGATTTAAGGTCGATTTCCACCCAAGCCAGTCTGGGATTTGAGGATTCCAGGGAATTGGAGGATTCCAAGAAATTGGAGGATTCCAGGGAATTGGAGGATTCCAGGGAATTGGAGGATGCTGCTAGGATGGGCTTTCCTGTTTCTCATCAGATGAATCCTGTGGGATGCAACTCTGTGGGATTAAAGGGGAAAATTAAGGATCCAGGGAGAGCTCGGAGCACCTTCCAAATCCTCAAGGAGCTCCAGGAGAGCTGGAATTTGGGAAAAAGGATGGAGGACCAGGAGCCAGGGAATGGCTTCCCACTGGGAAAGGGGAGCTTGGGACGGTGGGATCTTGGGAAGGAATTCCCAGCCGGGAGGGTGGGGAGGTGCTGGAATTCCCAGAGGAGCTGTGGCTGCCCCATTTTAGGGAGAGTTGTGGCGCTTGCTGAGCGTGGAATGTGCAGAGCCATGTCCTGGGTGGGGGCTCCAGGTTGGATTTTGGGAAGAATTCCTTCCTGGAAAACGCTGCCCACCCCCGGCACAGGGAAGGGCTGGAGCCCCCATCCCTGGTGGGATTTCAAATCCCTGTGGATGTGGCATGTGGGGACATGGATCAGGGGTGGCCTGGGCAGTGCTGGGGATTGTAGGACTCGGAGAGCTTTTCCAAAGTACTCAGTGATTCCGTGATTTTGGAATCCTGAGTCCCAGGAAGGACAGGGCTGATGTTTGCGGTGTTCCCACCAGGATGGAAGAGGACGAGATGTATTTCCACAGCGAGGATGAGCTCCTGGGAGAGGGGGATTCCCTGAGCCAGGGGTCCCTGGACACGAGGTAGGGAGAGGCTCTGCAGTGCTGTGGCTGCTCCATGCCTTTTCCCGATGGAAAATTCTCCCATGGGAATTGTCCCTGAATTCCCATTCCTGGGCTGCTGGTGGGGAGGAGAAGTGGTGGAACAGCCAGAAAAGCAGCCTTGGAATGGGACCCTGGATGGAGATTGGGATACGGGCTGGGACACTGCCGTGCCTTTCTGTCTCCATGTCCTGTCCCCAGATCCCGGGATCAGCCATTCCCATGGGAATGAGCTCCCTGCGTGTGCATGGAAGTTTGTTTGCTGTGGCTTTTCTCGGCGTGACAAAAGAGTTTGGAAGGAGCCAAAGAAAGGGAATTTCAGGTAAAATCCCAAGGATCGTCCCAAGAGGAGCTCAGCCACAGGAAGGAGCATTTTGGGAAAAGCTCCTGGATTCCTGTGGGATGAGGGATGGTTGGAAGGACATGGAGGGGCTCATAATAACAGGATTTAACACTGGCTCTGCCTTGGAGAGGGTGGAGTTGGACTCGGTGATCCCTGTGGGCCCTTCCAATGGAAAATATCCCATGCCTAACCCATCCCATCCCATCTCCAGCCCCAGCCCATCCCATTATCCTATTATCCCATTATCCCATCCCATCCAATGGACCCCATCCCATCCCAATTTCCCATCCCAATTTCCCAAGTTCCCATCCCATCCCATGGATCCCATCCCATCCCATTATCTCATTATCCCATTCCTTTATCCCATCCCAATCCCATCCCATGGATCTCGTTCCACGGATCTCATCCCGTCCCATGGATCCCATCCCATCTCCATCCCCATCCCAATTTCCCATCCCATGGATCCCATCCTATGTATCCCATCCCATCCCATCCCTATCCCATTCTACCCTAACCCATCCCATACCCATCCCATCCCATTATCCCATCCCATTATCCTATTATCTCATAATCCCATTCCATCCCATCCCATCGATCCCATCGATCCCATCCCATCGATCCCATCCCATCCCATGGATCCCATCCCATCCCATGGATCCCATCCCATCCCATGGATTCCATCCCATCTCATGGATCCCATTATCCCATTGTCCCATTATCCCATCCCGCCTTTTCCCTGGCTGGCCCATGGATTCCGTTGGATCTCAGGGCAGAGTCCAGGATCATCCTGGATCATCCATCCCAGCATTCCAGCTCAGCCTGGACCGATTCTGGCTGGGAGGGGCAGGAATTCCCCTGGACCTTCCTCATGGAAGTCAGGGATGAGCAAGGATGAAGTTGGGAGAGGGAGATTCCCAAAGCCAAGCCGTTTAAATGAGATTTTTAGGGATAAAACCTCCATTTTAGGAAAAGAGGCATCCTTACAAGCAGCAGGAAGGGAATAGTGCAGGGAATACCAGAAATACAGGGAATTCCCTGGGATGGGAAAGGTTTATCCCCCATCCCAAATAATTCCCAGGTCTTGGCACCTCTGGGGATCATCCATGGGGTTTTATCCCTGTTTTCACTGAGAATTCCTGGATGATTTTTGCTCCAAGGAATGCCTGGCTCAGGCTGTAGCAAACACATGCTGGGATTTACCAGGAATCAAAAAAAAACTGGGAATAAAAGATAATAAAAGTTCCATATTCCAGCTTTTGGGAAGGATCCAAAGGTGCTGGGATGTGAGCCATCCTTTGGAATCCAAGGAAGAGCTTTGGTTAAAATTCCTTCAGGAACAAAAATGTCCCAGCAACTTTGGAAAGCCTTTCCTTCTCCATCACTTACAGATCCCAGATCTGGGAAAAACTTGGATCATAAGAATAAAAACAGGAATTCTGGTGTTTCCAGACCTGACAGGAAATTCAGTGGGATGGGGAGGGCTCCTGTTGGGGCCTGTCTTGGCCTTCCTCATCCTCATTCCCATTCCCAATCCCATTCCCACTGTCCTTCCTCCAGCCCAGGGATCCCTCTGGATTCCCTGTTTTCCACATGGATGGAAGGTTTGTGGGCAGGGATGGGGAGGAAAAGGGGAGCGGGATACACAAGGAAAAGTGGGATACACAAGGCACGGAGCTCCCTGTCCCTGGAATGTCACAGGAGCAGCCTCAGGGACCATGGGCCGCAGCCCTGGAGACAGGGAATTGTGGAACCATGGAATATTCTGGGTGGGAAAGGATCCTTAAAGCTCATCCCTTTCCAATCCCCACACTTCCCACTATCCCAGGCTGCTCCAAACCCCATCCAGCCTGGCCTTGGACACTCCCAGGGATCCAGGGGCAGCTGCAGCTTCTCTGGGAATTCCATCCCAGCCCCTCCCCACCCTCCCAGGGAAGAATTCCTTCCCAAAATCCCATCTGAATCCATCCCTTTGCAGCTTAAACCCTTTCTCCCTTTTCCTGGCATTCCATCCCTTATCCAAAATCTGTTCCTGGGCACCGGGACCTGGTTTAACTTCTGTCTTTTCCAGTGACTGATCCCACGATCCCAGGCATTCCCTTCCCTGTTCTGCCTCTCTCCCACCCCACTCCCAGCTTGGGAGGGGCCCAGCTTGGAGCCCCTTTTCCACCTGGAAAATCCCCTGGGATTTGGGCACAGATATCCCACAGATATCCTGGAGATCCCAGACTTTGGCAGCTCTGGAAGCAAAAATCCCTCTCCGGCAGATCCAGGACAGCCTTGTCCCCTTCCCATAGAGCAGAGCATCCACATCAAGGATTTTGGGAATTCTCCTGTGGAGCTGCCGATTCCAGGGAAAGCAGATCCAGCTTTTCCTTGGCCGCTGCTGGATCCAGGCTGACCCCTTGGGAACACAGGGAATTTTCCACCTTCATTCCCTCTTTTCCAGGGAATGTGCCACCCTCCCGTGTGCACAGATCCGTGTGGACTCCTCTGCTTGGGAATTTCCCAAAATTGGGGAATTTCCATGGAAACAGAACCCCCCATGAAGAAGTCCTGCAGCTTTCCAAGAGATGGGAAGGGTTTTCCATCACTGGGATGATGGCAGGGCTTTCCAAGGGTTTCCCAAAATCTGGGAATTTCCTTTTTGAAGGGGCTGAGAATTTCCTTTTCCTCCTTCCAGGAATCCTGGCACAGGATACAGAACCCACCCATTCCCACTTTTCCTTTGGGATTTGAGCAAATCCCAAAGGAAAAGGAAGGAGTGGGAAAAGGAGGTCAGAACAGGAGGGAACCACTTGGAAAAGGTGGAATATTGGCCAAATATCCCCAGAAATCCGGTCTGGGAGAAACCTGGATGCTGTGGACACAATAGGAAGTGGAATAGTGGGGAATTCCGGGATTTCAACAATGCATGGAGTGGTTTGCTGTGCCAGAGTGTTCCCAAGTTTTTCCTGGTTTGGAAAACAATGGAAGAGCCCTTTGTCCTCACATCACAGCCGGAATTTTTCCTCTCTCCCTGTAAATTCCCAAGCCTTGGAGACGAAGCAGAAGAAGATCAGCATTCCAGGTAAATTCCCACAGCAGATTCCCCCCCCTCCCCTTTCAGCGCTGATCCACCCCCAAAGTTCCACTTTTCAAAGGAAATTCCTTAAATTCAGGATCCCCCTCAAGACTTGGATTTGTTAAATTCCATTTTTGTGTTTCCCTGGGGATCCCAAACTTGGAATCTGCTCATCCCACACAGAATCCAGGGATGAAGGAGCCAGGAATGGGAGGTGGAGCCTTCCCATGTGCCAGGTCCCTGGAATGGCTTTGGATCCTTGATCCACTGGGAATTTTAACCAAAAAAATCCATGAAAAAATCACAGGGAAGGATCCAGAACGGGGAAATATAGAGCTAAAAAAATCCAACCTGGATTTAAAAAATAATCCCAGGAGATGAGAGGATGTTAGAACCAGGACAGGATCCTTCAAAAAGCTGGACTTTTGTTCCAATGAGGAAAACAGAAAATAACAGGAAAAATTGGATATTGGGAAGGAGCTTCTCCCTGAGAGGGTGGGGAGGAGCTGGGATGGAATTCCCAGAGAAGCTGTGGCTGCCCCTGGATCCCTGGGAATGTCCAAGAGATTGGAGAACCTGGGACAGTGGGAGTTGTCCCTGTCCATGAAATGGGATGAGCTTTAAAACCCTTTCTTACCCAAACCATTCTGAAATTTTAGAATCCCATGATTTATTCACCGACGTAGACTCACCCTTAGATTCCCAGGAAAAATCAAGAGGTATGGACAATTCCAGAGGCAGCTCAGGAATTGCCAGAACCTGTCTGAGCCCAGATCCCGACCCCCTGGAAAATGAGATCCCGGGGAGCACCACCCGATAGGGGCTGTCCTTGAAATATTCATGGCCAGGACAGAGCTGGGAGCCGAAAGGAATCTGCTCCCGGTGAATTATTGATGGAAGCTTTTCTTCCGTGTCCCCGGCGGATCCGAGCCTTGTCCGACTGCCTGTCGCTAATTATCCCTCTGGCACCTGCTCCAAAGCTGGGATCTGTGCCAGGCCTGGGAGAACTTGGGATGAAAATCCCCATTCCTGCTCCCATTCCCATTCCGGTGTGGATGTGGCACTTGGGGACATGGATCAGTGCCGGGAATGGCTGGAATTTGGGATACTGGGGAATTCATCCGTGTCCAAATAGAAAGGTCCAAAATTCCCAAATCCATGTGAAATTTGGGTCTTTGGGATGTCACGGTGACACCACCAGATGAACACTTTGGGATCCTTTGCATCCTGGCGGAAAAAAGTCCCAGTCAAGGTTTTCCATTTTTTTTCCCAACCCCTTCATTAAATTTAATTAAATTGCGTTAATCATTTAGCATGCCATTAAATTCCTTGGGAAAATATTGCATCCTGAGAATCCTGAAAATCAGGAAAAGGTTCAAACCAATGGAGTACGTTCTGCTGCGAGTTCCAGGGCAGAGCTTTCAGAACCTGGAGATTTTTCCTGAATTTTGGGAATACAAATTGCCCCCAGCCTGCCCCAGTGGAGGAGATTCCCAGATGGAGCAGGAGCAATGGATAATGCTGGAAATGCACATCCAGCCTCCAGCTGGCTTTTTCCTGGGATTTTTTCTGGGAATAGGGGGAATGGAACACCCTGGGCTGGAATTCCCTCCCTGGAACACCCAGAGCTTGGACACAGCCCCATCCTCCTGGGAAGGGCTGTCCCAGCTCCCTCAGGAATTCTGACATTGGGATTTGATTGGATTTTTTTCCCTCTCTTTCTCTCCGGTGCCTCACCCAGGATTAAGTTTAACGATGGATACAAGGCAGTGGCAAGGTACCAAAATGTCCTGGTGGCAGGGATCCCAGATTTTGGGGTGGGATCTGGGATTTTGGGGGATTGCTTCCATTCCAGCCCATCCCAGGCCCCCACATCCTACAAATAGGTGCTGGTCCCGACATAAAGCCAGGATTTGGGATCCAGGTCAGCCTCATCCTGTGCTGCCTCTGCACTGTATCCCACATGGTGATACCAGGAATTACAGTGCCAGGACACAGGGAAAGGCTTCCCACTGGGAAAAGGAAGCTTGGGGTGGGATATTGGGAGATAATTCCTGGCTGTGAGGGTGGGGAGAGGGTACAATGGAATTCCCAGAGGAGGTGTGGCTGTCCCTGGATCCCTGGGAGTGTCCAAGGCCAGGCTGGAGAACCCTGGGATAGTGGAAGGTGTTAGGATTGGAATGGGATGATCCTTCAGGTCTCTTCTCACCCAAACCATTCCTGGGATTTGAGGATCAGCCCCTCCCCCTGTCCTGCTCCCATCCCATGGGCTGTGTCCAGTTGGGAATGTTCATTAATTCCTCGCCTTCCTTCTCCTGGCTCCGTCTCCTCCCAATAGCGAAGACCCGGAAGATCCCAGGTACGGGACGTGGTGTCCCTGCTTCCCTTTGGGAATGGTGTGTGCATGGAGGGGAGCAGTCCCTGCATGGTGTTTGGATCCAGGGAAAGGGCCTTTTCTGGGATCACCTACCCCTGGGATTCCCTCTGTCCTTCCTAATCCCAGCAGGGACAAATCCCCTTCCAGTCAGGCGCTTCTGAAGGGGCTCCTAGGGTTATGTTTGTCTGCATTCCAAGCAATCCATGGATGGATGGATGGATGGATCCTTCCTTCCTCCCTTCCTTCCCCTTCCCCTTCCCCTTCCCCTTCCCCTTCCCCTTCCCTTCCCTTCCCTTCCCTTCCCTTCCCTTCCCTTCCCTTCCCTTCCCTTCCCTTCCCTTCCCTTCCCTTCCCTTCCCTTCCCTTCCCTTCCCTTCCCTTCCCCTATTCCATTAATCCATCAGTGGATCCATCCCTCCCTTCACCCATTCCATGCATCCATGCACAGACCTATCCATGGGTCCATCCATGGATTCATGGATCCATCCATCCATGTCCGTCCATCCATCCATCCATCCCTCCACCCACAGACCTATCCATGGATCCACCTACCCATCCATCCCTCCATTCATGGATCCATCTATCCATCCCTACACCCATTCCATCCATCCATGGATCCATTCATCCATGTCCGTCCATCCATCCATCCATCCATCCATCCATCCATCCATCCATCCATCCGTCCATCCATCCATCCATCCATCCATCTATCCATCCATCCATCCCTCTACCCACAGACCTATCCATGGATCCATCCATCCATTCCTCCATTCATGGATCCATCTATCCATCCCTTCACCCATTCCATGGATCCATCCATCCATTCATCCATGGATTCATGGATCCATCCATCCATTCCTCCCTGATCCTATCCCTACCAGTGCTGTCCTATCCCTGTTCCTCTTCCCTGGGATCCTTGGGAATCCCGGGCACAGGGACCCTCCTGGATTGCCTTTGTTGTGTTGCTCCGTGCATGTGGATGACTTTGGGGGCAGAGGTGGATCAGAGCCCATCCCTGGATCACAACTCATGGAATTGCTCCTTTGGATTGCAGAGCCAAGGCCAAAGGGAAAGAGAAAAAACACCTGGTGTTGCCGTTCAGGTATCCCAATTCCCTGATCCCAGATTCCCAGGACACCCTCTGGCTCTAGGCTCCATCCCCCAGTAGCAGAATCCCCTGGGAACAGCAGCAGAGCAGGACCATGAGTCCATTTTTCCAAGGAAAGTGCTCCCAACTGAGTTGTTTGAGGGATAAAATGGGAATTCTCCATCTGTGCCCAGGCTGGGACTGTCCGTGGTCACCTTTGGCAGGAGAGTTGGACTGGAAGGGCCCCGGGGAAAGGAAAGCAGGGAGAGAGGGGAATTCGGCATTGGCTGCTCCACCAGGACCTTGGGAAAGGATCCTGGATCCCTCAGGAGGTGCAGACACTGACTTGGACACCCTGATCCGAGTGCCAGGAATGCAGTGGATGCAGGAATCAGGAGAGGAAAGAGATACAGGAAACACTTGGAGGAGGAGGAGGGGAACAGAGGAAAAAGAGGGACACGCTTGGAATGTGCCGTGTTCCTGCATCCCTCACCCAGGGCATGGTTTCCCTGCAGGCAGAGGGAAAGGACACAGGATCTGCACTTCCCTGGGCCCTCTACCAGGGATGGGTCTCAGGGATGGGACATTCCAGAACCTTGGCCCACCCAGAAATGGATCCCAGAGATGGATATCCCAGACCCTCTCCCTACCCAAGGATGGACGCCATCTTGACTCCAGGGAACATTCCAGCCCCTCTTCCCACCCAGGGATGGATCCCAGGGACAGGACATCCCAGATTCTGCCCACCCAGGGATGGATCCCAAGGATGGGATATCCCAGACCCTCTTCCCACCCAGGGATGAGACATTCCAGACCCTCTTCCACCCCAGGGAAAGATCCCAGGGATGGGACATTCCAGCATCTCTTCCCAACCAGGGATGCGACGTTCCAGTCTCTGCCCACCCAGGGATGGATCCCAGGGATGGAATATCCCAGACCCTCTGCCCACCTAGGGATGGATCCTATCCTGACTCCAGGGAACATTTCAGACCCTCTGCACACACAGGGAGGGGACATTCCAGCCCTTCTTCCCATCCAGGGATGGATCCTCGGGGGTGGAATATCCCAGACCCTTTGCTCACCCAGGGATGAGGCATTTCCAACCCTCTTGCCACCCAGGGATGGATTCTAGGGATGGGATATCCCAGAACCTCTTCCCACCCAGGGATGGGACATTTCTGACCCTCTGCCCACCCAGAGATGGATCCTCAGGGATGGCCCACACAGGGATGGGACATCCCAGACCCTCTGCCCACCCCAGGATGGATCCCATCCTGACTCCAGGGAACACTCCAGCCCCTCTTCTCACCCAGGGATGGATCCCAGGGATGGGACATCCCAGCCCCTATTTCTACCCAGGGACAGGATATCCCAGACCCTCTCTCCACCCAGGGATGGGACATTCCAACTCTGCCCACCCCAGGATGGATCCCACTCTGACTCCAGGGAACATTCCAGGGCCTCTGTCCATCCAGGGCAGTTTGGAGGGGGAAGGGAAGGAGGGAAGGATCCCAGATTTTGGGGTGGGATCTGGGATTTTGAGGGATTGCTTCCATTCCAGCCCATCCTACAGATAGGTGCTGGTCCTGACATAAAGCCAGGATTTGGGATCCAGGTCAGCCTCATCCTGTGCTGCCTCTGCACTGTATCCCGCATGGTGATACCAGGAATTACAGTGCCAGGACACAGAGAAAGGCTTCCCACTGGGAAAGGGAAGCTTGGGGTGGGATATTGGGAAGGAATTCCTGGCTGTGAGGGTGCAGAGGGGCTGGGCTGGAATTCCCAGGGAAGCTGTGGAAGGAGGGAAGGATCCCACCCAGTGAGATCAGCGGGATGTGATCCCTGCCTTGAATCCCGGCCAGTCCATCTCCAGCGTGTGCCGAGCAGGACCTGGACCAGATCCCTGAGCTCCAGGAGAAAGCCTGGAATGATTGAATTCCTCTCATGGCAGCTTTTTCAATGCTGAGCTCGAGTTTGGTGCTCCCAAGAGGAGCTCAGGTGGCAGGGGAATCATTTTCCCTGCTCTGCTCCCACAGCAGGAGTCGGGACAGGGAAAAAAGACAGGAATGCTTGGATTAGAGATCAGGGCAGGCTGATCCCTGCCCGTGCTGCTCTTCCCAGTTTCCCTCCCGTGTCCCATTTTATTTTGAATTCCTTTGGAATTCTCCCAAAACCCAGCAACACTTCACTATTTAATTTTTTCCTGGATGGTTTTCCAGCAGCTGGGGCACAAGGAGCTGGAATTTCAGGTTCCGAAATCTGTCCCTTGTCCCCAGCCCGGCGGAGGAGCCGGTGTAATTAACTCCAGCCTCCTTAATTACTTCCCGAGCTGCTTAATTGCTTTCTCCTCCCTAATTGCTGCACGACAATGAGGGCGATTAACGGGGGAGAGATAAGGAGGGGAGGGAAGCGGGGAGGGAAGCTGGAGCAGGGAGGAAAACAGGGAAGGAGGAGCGGGAAGGAAAACTGTGAGGAAAACACGGAGGAAAGTAGGGAGGGAAACGGAAAAAGGACCAGGGAGGAAAATAAATAGGGAAGAAGGATCAGGGAGGGAAACAGGGAAGCAGGACCCAGGAGGAAAAGAAACAGGAAAAGAGAAAAGTAGGACCCAGGAGAAAAAGAAGGAGGAAAATGGGGAAGAAGGACCGGGGAGGAAAACAGGGAGGAAAATGGGGAGAAAATAGAGGGGAAAACAGGGAACAGGACTGGGGAGGAAAAAGAGGAGGAAAAGAGGGAGCAGGACTGGGAAGGAAATCAGGGAGGAAAACAGGAAAGGAGGACCTGGGAGGAAAACAGGGAGGAAAGTAGGGAAGAAAATAAATAGGGAAGAAGGACTGGGGAGGAAAACATGAGGAAAACAGGGAAGCAGGACCTGGGAAGAAAAGAGAAAGGAAAACAGGAAGGAAAGTAGGGAGGAAAACAAATAGGGAAGAAAATAAAAAGGGAAGAAGAACTGGGGAGGAAATCAGAGAGGAAAACAGGGAAGGAGGACCAGGGAGGAAAGTAGGGAGGAAAATAAATGGGGAAGAAGGACTGGAGAGGAAAACAGGGAGGAAAAGAGTGAAGCAGGGCCAGGGTGGAGCACAGAGAGAAAAACAGGGAGGAAAACAAAGAGAAGAAGGATCTGAGACGAAAACAGGGAACAGGACTGGGGAGTAAAACGGGGAGAAAAATAGGGAGGAAAACGAAGAGAAGCAGGATCCAAGAGGAAAACAGGGAACAGGACCACAGAGGAAAAGGAGAAGGAAAACAGGGAATAGGACTGGGGAGGAAAGTAGGAAGGAAAACAGGGAAGAAGGACTGGGGAGGAAAACAGGGAGGAAAATCAGGAGAAAAATAGGGAGGATAACAGGGAAGCAGGACCCAGGAGGAAAACTGAGAGGAAAAGAGGGAGGAAAACAGTGAAGCAGGTCTGGGGAGGAAAGCAGAAAGAAAAAACAGGGAGAAAAAGAGAGAAGCAGGACCAGGGAGGAAAACAGGGAGGCAAATGGAGAGAAGCAGGATCCAAGAGGAAAACAGGGAACAGGACTGGGGAGGAAAAAGAGAAGGAAAACAGGGGAGAAGGACCTGGGGAGAAAAGTAGGGAGGAAAATACATAGGGAAGAAGGACTGGGTGGGGGGGAATCAGGGAGGAAAACAGGGAAGAAGGACTGGGGAGGAAAATGGGGAGAAAAATAGGGAGGAAAACAGGGAAGAAGGATCCAGGAGGAAAACAGGGAGGAAAAGAGGAAAGCCAGGCCACGGTGGAAAACAGAGAAGAAAATAGGGAGGAAAATGGAGAGAAGCAGGATCGGAGAGGAAAACAGGGAACAGGAGCCAGGAAGGAAAACAGGGAAGAATGACTGGGGAGGAAATCAGGGAGGAAAATAAGAAGGAAAATAAATAGGGATGAAGAACCAGGAAGGAAAATGGGGAGGAAACGGAGAGGAAATCTGGGAGGAAAAGAGAGAAGCAGGACCCAGGAGGAAAACTGGGAGGAAAAGAGGGAGGAAACCAGGGAAGCAGGACCAGGGAGAAAAAGAGGGAAGCAGGATTGGAAAGGAAAACAGAGAATAGGACTGGGAAAGAAAAGGAGGAGGAAAACAGGGAAGAAGGACCCAGGGAGGAAAACAAGGAGGCAGAACCTGCGGAGAGAAATATTGGAGGAGAAGCAAACCAGAAGCCAGGGAGCAGAGCAGGATCTCAGAGGGAAAAGGGAAGGAAAGGATCAATGTTTCCTATGCGGAGTCAGGGCAAGAATGAGGAATTCCAGATCCAGCCCGTTCCGTGCAGCACAGGCCTCTCTGGAGCAGGGATGTGGATGTGTTAAGATAAGGAAAACCATCCTCCTCTCCAGAAAGGAGAAGATGTGTCCCGTGAATGTGCCCCAGGAATGGAATCTGGGAATCCCACATGTCCTGCATTAATGGCCCCAAACACAAATCCAGGGAATTTCCCTCGTTTCCAGCTCCAGTGCTGGGAGCTGGGATCTCCTAAGCCATGCACGGCTGTTTCCCACCTAAATTTTAAGCTGAGAGAGAGGAAGTTTGGGTGGGATATTGGGAAGGAACTCTTTCCTGTGAGGGTGGGGAGGGCCTGGGATGGAATTCCCCGCTGTGGCTGCCCCTGGATTCCTGAAAGAGTGCAAGGCTAGGTTGGACAATGGGGTTTGGAGCATCTTAGGATAGTGGAAGTTGTCCCCACCATGACAGGTGTGGGATTATGGATTTTAAAGGTCCCTTCCCACCCAGAGCATTCCATGATTCCCTGATTCCCCAGTGCACTGAATGTTTTTTTGCCTTTTATTCCATCGATATTCCACCACCGGCTCCAGCAAAGGCAAGGAGAAGACCAAGGAGAACAAGTAGGTTTGATCTCCCTGATCCTCCTCCTCCTCCTCTTCCTCCTCCTCTTCATTCCCACTTTTACAGCTGATCTGATTGGTTTGCTCTCCCTCCTCCTCCTCTTCATTCCCTCTTTTCCAGCTGATTCAGTTGGTTTGCTCTTCCTGCTCCTCCTCCTCTCTCTTTTCATTCCCACTTTTCCAGCTGCTCTGGTCAGTTTGCTCTCCCTCTTCTTCCTCCTCCTCTTCATTCCCACTTTTCCCATCAGATTGGTCTCCCTGCTCCTCCTCCTCTTCATTCCCACTTTTCCAGCTGATCTGGTTGGTTTGCTGTCCCTACTCTTCCTCTTCATTCCCATTTTTCCCATCAGACTGGTCTCCCTGCGCTTCCTCCTCCTCGTCATTCCCACTTTTCCCAGCTGATCCCTTTGATTTGCTCTCCTTGCTCCTTCTCCTCCTCCTCTTCATTCCCACTTTTCTCATCAGATCCAGTCAGTTTGCTCTCCCTGCTCCTCCTCCTCCTCTTCATTCCCACTTTTCCCATCAGATCCAGTCAGTTTGCTCTCCCTGCTCCTCCTCCTCCTCTTCATTCCCACTTTTCCCATCAGATTGCTCTCCCTGCTCTTCCTCCTCCTTCTCCTCTTCATTCCCACTTTTCCAACTGTTCCAGTTGGTTTGCTCTCCCTGATCCTCCTGCTCCTCTTCATTCCCACTTTTCCCAGCTGATCCAGTTGCTGTGCTCTCCCTTCCTCTAAAGCCAGACTTGTCCACCCAGGAAAAACTTGGCTCTCTTGGATGTGTCACCTCAGGTTTTGGAGCCTTCAGGGAATATTTATCAAAAAAAAAAAAACAAGGAAAATTTATCCAGCAAAATCTTTGGAGTATGGCAGTGCCTGAAGGGAACTGAGAGGCCTTGAGGGATCTGTAGGGATCGGATGGAGGGAGATTCCCAGGCTGGACATGGACAGGGCAGGAGGAGTCTGGGTGCAGACAGGACTTAGATCCAGCTTTTCCTTGGATTTCAGGAAAAGGTTCTTCCCCTAGAGCTGGCTGGGCACTGGAACAGCTCCCCAGGGAATGGTGACATTCCCAGAGCTCCAGGAGCAATGGGACAGGGACAGGGTGGGATTGCTGGGGTGTCCTGGGTAGGAGTTGGATCCATGATCCTGGTGGATCCCTTCCCACTTGGGAATTCCATGATCCGACAGCTCCTGTGCCCACATTTGGCTGCCAAGTTTCTTCAGCTCCTGCCTTCCTTTTATTCCCAACAATTTTCATGGATACCGGACTGGGATGTTCCCTCAAAAACCAAATCCTCCAGCTCAAATTTAAACTCAGCTCCAAGGAATGATCCTGGAATCATCCCCAGGAACTTCCCCATCTGATTGGTCCTTCCTGACTCCTATTCCTTGTTTTGTGGTTTAGGGATCAATTCATGGCACACCCCATGAATGGATCCTCCCAAATAATGGGATGAAGCAGGAGGTGGAGATGAAGTGGAGAAGAAAGGAAATGTCCTCAAGGAGAGGGCAGAATCAGGAAAAACAGGAAGAGCTCTCCCAGCTCTGGTCCTTCCTCTGGGAAGAGGCACAAAGGGATTGAGGGTTGGAATCCCACCAAGGGTGTAGGATGGACCCTGCAGTGGGATCTGTCCCCTGGAAGAATTCCTGGTGGGTGGAATTCCTGCAAGAAAATGAGCCATGGGAATGTTTTTCCCTGCTCCCAATCCCCAGTAATGGGCAGTGATTAAAATGTCCTTTTATCCATGGATAATTCACCAGTAATTGGATCTTTAACTGGAAGCTGGCCAGGAGGGAGGAGCTCCATGCTATGGCTCCAGAATCCCTGTGGATTCTAGAGATCCCCACGAGGTGAAATCCCAAAGGACAAAGCCAAGAGGAGCAGCAGGAGGCGGGTCTGTGGAATTGGAGATGATCCATGTTCAATCCCATATTAGATCCCAGAAAATCCATGGGAAGAGGCTGGCTGGAGTCTCTGGTGTCTAACATGGATTTAAACTTCCTTGGAGCTCTTCCCAGTAAAGGGCAGTGATTAAAATGTCATTTTATCCATGGAAAATTCACCAGTAATGGGATCTTTAACTGGAAGCTGGCCAGCTGCTCCCAGCTCCCTGCTGTGGCTCCAGAATCCCTGTGGATTCTGGAGATCCCCACAAAGCGAAATCCTGAAGGACAAAGCCAAGAGGAGCAGCAGGAGGGTTTGTGGAACTGGAGATGATCCAAGCTCAATCCCATATTAGACATCAGAAAATCCATGGGAAGAGGCTGGCTGGAGTCTCTGGTGTCTAACATGGATTTAAACTTTCTTGGAAGTTCTTCCAACTCCCAGTAAAGGGCAATGATTAAATTGTCCTTTCATCCATGGATAATTCACCAGTAATGGGATCTTCAGCTGGAAGCTGGCCAGGAAGGAGGCTGCTCCCAGCTCCCTGCTGTGGCTCCAGAATCCCTGTGGATTCTAGAGATCCCCACGAGGTGAAATCCCAAAGGACAAAGCCAAGAGGAGCAGCAGCAGGAGGGTTTGTGGAAGTGGAGATGATCCGTGCTCAATCCCGTATTAGAGCTCAGAAAACCCATGGGAAGAGGCTGGCTGGAGTCTCTGGTGTCTAACATGGATTTAAACTTCCTTGGAGCTCTTCCCAGTAAAGGGCAGTGATTAAAATGTCCTTTTATCCATGGAAAATTCACCAGTAATGGGATCTTCAGCTGGAAGCTGGCCAGGACAGAGGCTGCTCCCAGCTCCCTGCTGTGGCTCCAGAATCCCTGTGGATTCTAGAGATCCCCACAAAGCGAAATCCCAAAGGACAAAGCCAAGAGGAGCAGCAGGACGGTTATGGTGACTGGAGATGATCCATGATCGGTCCCATATTAGACCCCAGAAATCCATGGGAAGAGGCTGGCTGGAATCTGTGGTGTCTAACATGGATTTAAACTTCCTTGGAAGTTCTTCCAACTCCCAGTAAAATGTAGTGATTAAAATGTCCTTTATCCATGAATAATTCACCAGTAACAGGATCTTTAACTGGCCAGGACAGAGGCTGCTCCCAAATCCCTGCTGTGGCAAGGGGATTCTGGAGATCCCCACAAGGCGAAATCCTGAAGTACAAAAGGAGCAGAAGGAGGGTTTGTAGAAGTGGACATTATCCATACTTAATTCCAATCCCTTATTAGACCCCAGAAATCTATGGGAATAAGCTGGCTGGAATCTCTGGTGTCTAACATGGATTTAAACTTCCTTGGAAATTCTTCCTGCTCCAAACTTGCCAGAACCCAGGTGGGATTGATGGAGCAGCTTCTCCAGAGCCTGGGTTCTTCAGGAAAGCGGGATAAGGGCGGGAGATGGCCCAGGAGGGCTCTCGGTGCCATGGACACAGCTCAGGTTCCGCAGGTGCACGAATCCTCATGGAATATTCATGTGGAGAGGGTGTCAGCTCTCCGCCAGCCCCGGCGTCCCACCGGCGCCGTCGGGAGCGTGGCGGGAGCATCGGGAAGATCCCACAAAAACCCCACTGTGCCCACGGAGGAGACTCAGAGGGATCCCCCATCCCTGCTCCGTCCCCTCCGGCACTGGGATGGATGTCCCACCATAGAGGCTCCGCCATTCCCGCCTCAGATCTTCCAGAACCTTCTCCTGCAGGGCTGGGTGAAGGTAGAAGCCGGGATGGGAAGGGGGAGGTGTTTGGGTTTGGGCAGGGCTCGCCCAGCTTGGGAAAGGGACGGGGATCGGGAAGGGGTTGGGGATCGGGATGAGCCACTGGGAAGCTGCTCCGGAACTTTTGGGATGGCTCCGTCTTCATCCTCATCCTGCTCCTTCCCTTCTTCCCAGCACCTGCTGAGTGCTGCCAAAATCCACCAAAGCCCACCAAAATCCACAGCTTCAGAATTTATTTGTCTCTTTTTTTTCTCTTTTTGTTTCTTTTTTCTCTTATTCCTTTTCCCCTCCATTTTTCCCGTGTTTCTATTTTTTTCCTTTTTCCTCCCCTTATTTTTCTTGCTGCTTTGTCCTGTTTGTTTGGAGGGGGTTTTTCCCTGCTTTATCCTCAGTGGGGTTTTTTATCCCAACAGTTTTATTTCCCAAAGTTTTTTCTTTCCTCTAATTTTTTTCCTTTCTCCCCGCCCCCTGCTGATTCCTCCTGGGGTTTCTTTCCTAAATTTTTCTGGGTATTTTTTCCTTTTCTTTCTTTCTACTTTCTCCCTGTTCTTCCCTCAGGTTTTCCTCCTCTCCCTCCTATTTTATTTTCCCTCTATTTTTTTTTCCATATTTTTCCTTCCCCCTTCCTGCTTATTCCTCCTAGATTTTTTTCCTAATTTTTTCTGGTTTTTTCCCTTTTTCTTTTCTATTTCTCCCCCCCCCCCCCGCATTCCCCCACCCCAATTTTCCCTCTGTTTTTTCCCCTGCATTTTTCCCCTCCCCATTTTCCTTCACAGTTCCCTCCCCCCATTTTTCCCTGTTTCTTTTCTTCCCTATTTTCCCCTCAATTTTTTCATTTATCTTCATTCTTTTCCCTTTTCTCATTCCTCATTTCACCTTTTTTGTCCTTTTTCCTTTCCCTCTCTTTTCTTTACTTCCCCTTTCCCCCTTTTTCCTTTTTTGTTACTTTTTCCAATTTTCTTTATTTCACCTTTTTCCTTTTAATAATTTTACCCCCCTTTTCTTTTTCCCTTTTATTTTTCCCCCCTCTTTCCCCCAGTTTCCTTTCCTTTTTTTCCTTCCCCAGCACCCTCCAAACTCCATCATTCCCTTCCCATTCTGCTTCCCAAGGCTCCATTCCCTGCTGGACACGGACACACCACCTGGACCTCTATTTCCTATTTTTAATTTCTGGATTTTTCCCCTCCAATCCACCTCACTCTGTGGATGTCCCAAATTTTCCCCATTCCCAGGTGTGGTTTTTCCACACCTTGGATAAAATTATTAATCCCAGTTTTTTTCCACACGTCACCCCAAAACCATTATCCTTTTACTGACAGGAACATCTGAAGGATCCAAATCCTTGTTGTCCCTGGATTTGGCAGGTGGGAGAGGACCCTGATGAGATTTTTCCATGCAGAGTCCATCACCAGCTGCTCCTCACTTTGGTTTCCCTTCCCAAAGAACCTCAGAAATTCCCGGGACAGTGATTTTATCAAATCCATTTGTTAAATGGATTTGATACAAATTTGATTAATTTTATCCAATCCATTTAACAAATGGAAGCTCTGGGATTGGAGAGATTTGTTTTCTTTTTTCTTTTTTTCTTTTTTTGCTCTCCATTTTTTGAGAATTTCATGGAAAAGAAAGGAATGTAATCCAACCAACCAAGAGGTGTGGCTGGAAAGGCAGAACTCCAGAGCCTGAGCCATGGTTCCAACATTTCCTCATTAAATAAATTAGTTTGAAAACAGCTCCAAAGGGTCCCATCCCCTGGGTGTTCCCTGGTGGGATTACAGGTGCAGAATCCTCATCCTTAACTTTTCTCCTGTGATCCGCAGAAAAAAATGGAGCATCCTGGGAATAAATCACAGCTTCCAGAGGCCAGAGTGCTGCTTTAGTCCCAGATTTAAATAATTCATTAATCTTATCCCCTTCCTCAGATATGTTATTTTCCCATTCTTCTTAATTTTCTTCCCACTTTTCCAGCTCTCTCTGTGGCCTGGAGACTTCTGGGGGTGATTTCCAACCAGGACCAAATTCCAGGGAATTTTTTGCCTTGGGAAAAAATTCCCAAGGGTAAAACTTGACCCTTTGGCCCCATCCAGAGGTGGGACTGGGAAATCCCACAGGGTCCGTGTGGTGTCCGTGTGGAATGACATCCCAATCCTGCAGAATCCAGGAGCTCTGGATCCCCTGGATCCCCTGGCCTGGCAGCCAGGTGAGGTTCTGGTTGGAGGTGAGGTCCTGGTTGGAGGTGAGGTCCTGGCCAGAGATTAGATTTGAGTTGGAGGTGAGGAAAAGTCCAGCTTGGAGGTGAGGAAAGGTCCAGGTTAGAGGTGACATTTTGTCCTGGCTGAAAGTGGATGCCAGTTTGGAGATTAGGTCCAGTTTGGAGATGGTGTCAAGGTTGGAGGTGAGGTGAGTTCCCAGCTGGAGGTGAGGTTCATCTTGGAGGTGAAGTCCAGACTGAAGATGAGGAAAGCTCCAGTCTGAACATGAGGTCTGGGTCAGGCCAGAGGCAAGGAAAGGTCCAGTTCAGAGGTGGGGTCAAGGCAGGAGTTGAGGTCCCAGTTGGAATTGAGATCCAGGCTGGAGGTGAGGATTGTCTTGGAGGTTACACTTGGCCTGTAGGAAAGGTCCAGCCTGGATCTGAGTTCCTAGTTTGGAGGTGAGCTCCAGCCTGGAGGCAAGGCTCATTTTGTAGCTAAGATCTGGGCTGGAGGTGAGCTACAGGCAGGTGAGGTGGGAAAGGTCCATCCTGGAGGTGAGATGAGGCCCAAGCAAGAGATGAGATCCAGGCTGGAGGTGAGGTCCTGGCTGGAACTGGGGTCCAGGCTGGAGGTGAGGTCCCAACTGAAAATGGTTCATTTTGGAGGTGAGGTCCAAGCAGGAGGTGATGGAAGGTCCAGTCTGGCGATGAGGTCCCAGATTGGAAGTGAGGTCTGGTTTTGAGGTGAAGTCAAGGCGGGAGCTGAGGTCCCAGTGGAAGGTGAGGTCCAGGCTGGAGATGAGGTTCATCTTGGAGGTGAGCTCCAGGATGGAGGTGAGGTCCTGGTTGAAGGTGAAGTCCCAGTTTGGAGGTGAGGTCCTGGCTGGAGATCCAGCCTGCAGGTGATATATGATCCTGGCTGGAGGTCCCCTGTTACTTCCAAGAACATCTCCAGCAAACCTGCAAAGGTTCTTCCACTTCCAGTGATGGGAATTCTACAATTAAAAACATTCCTCTTTCATGGGTGTTTGAGATTTGGGGTGTTTGAGATTTGGGGTGTTTGAGATTTGGGGTGTTTGAGATTTGGGGTGTTTGAGATTTGGGGTGTTTGAATTTTAGGGTGTCTAAATTTTTGGTTGTTTGAATTTTTGGCTGTTTGAATTTTTGGGGCACCTGAATTTTTGAGTGTCTGCATTTGTGGGCGTCTGAGTTTGGGGGTGTCTGAATTTTAAGTTGTCGGAATTTTGGGGTGTTTGAATTTTTGGGCTGTCTGCATTTTTGGGCTGTCTGAATTTTGGGGTGTCTGAGTTTTGGGCGTCTGAATTTTTGAGGTGTTTGAATTTCGAGTAGTCTGAATTTTAGGGTATTTGAATTTTTGGGTGTCAGAATTTTTGGGTATTTGAATTTTGGGATGTCTGAATTTTGGGGCATTTGAGTTTTGGGGTGTCTGAATTTGGGGGTGTCAGAAATTTCAGGGTGGCTGAATTTTGGGGGTATATGAATTTTTGAGGTGTCTGAATTTTGGGGTATAGGAATTTTGAGGTATTTTAATTTTGGGGTGTCTGAACTTTTGGCTATCTGAATTTTTGGGTGTTTCATTTTCCAGTGTCTTGGAAAGAAATTCCATGAACTGGTTGGGAGAGATGAGGAGTAGAAACATGACTGGGACACCCAGCAGGGACTCTGCTCATGGGGAGAGGCAGAGTTATCCCAAGCTGAGGCATTCCCACATAAAAAATGGGATCCAAGATTCCAGGGCTGTGAATTCCACTCTCTATTCTGACTCTCTGGAATATTTCCTGCTCTGTTTTTCAGCTGACATTTCCTCTTTTCCTTTTGGATAAAAACCTCCTCCTCTTCCCATGTCCTAGAAAACACAAAAAAAAAAAAAATACAGAAATTAACGGGGATTTTTATTCTCCCTCTCTTCATCCAGAGCTGGAAAAGGAGTTTTTTCAGCCATGAAGCTTGGAAAGACACGTCCATCCAAGGATGAGCATCGGAAACAAGGTACGGTCATGGAATGATGGTGGATTCCTGGAATTGCAGCGGTGGGAGAGGAAGGGCTCTGTGTTCCCTGGGCTCTGCACCGACCTGGGGCTGGAACTGGACACCTCTGGAAAGGCAGGAGAGGGCAGCAATTGGAAATTCATGGCTGTTTCCATTCAGAGCTGAGGATCGGTTTTCCACAGCAAAGAAAAGCAGGAATGTGCATTTACAGGCAGAGAAAAGCCTTGGGAGAAGTTTGGGTTGTGGTTCTGGGAGAACTCCCCCTGTTTTCCAGCCAGGTTTGAGGACAAGAAAAGGGAATTTTGCCTGGGATGCTCGCATGGAAACCTGGGTACTCTTCCCAGAACCTGGGTGTTCCCCTCATGGTTAAAGCTTCCAGCAGGACCATGGGAAAACACCCGGGATGCAAAGGAACAGAGCAGTTTGTCCCATGGAAACATCTCCACAGGGTGGATTTATCCGTGGTCATGGAATGCTCACTCTGGGTGTGGGCTGAGAGGCTCCTGATCCCACCTTTCCTGGGAACCTCCAGCTGTCCCCGGGCTGGGATGGTGATTCCAACCCTTGGCCACTGGAAGAGGGATGGGTGGATGGTCCTGCACCCGCTGCCTGCTGGCCAAGCCGGCATTCCCAACATTCCGTGGGTGCTTCCCTCCCATACAGAGTCTTTTCTGGCTCAGATCAGCTCCAACCTGGCCTTGGACACTTCCAGGGATGGAGCAGCCCTAGGTCCTCTGGGAATTCCAGCCCAGCCCCTCCCCACCCTTCCAGCCAGGAATTCCTTCTCAAGATCCCACTCCAATCTCCCCTTTCCCAGTGGGAGCCATTCCCTGTGTCCTGTCCCTCTGTCCCATGTCCCCATTACCTCTCCAGCTCTCCTGGAGCCCCTCTAGGCCCTGCAAGGGGCTCTGGGGTCTCCCCGAATCCAGCCCTTCTCCAGTTGGACATTCCCAGCTCTCCCAGCCTGGTTCCATGGCAGAGGGGCTCCAGCCCTGGAGCAGCTCCGTGGTCTCCTCTGGACCAACTCCAGCAGCTCCATGATCATCCCATGCCCAGGATCCCAGAGCTGGAGACAGCAATTCCCAGCTTCTGGCTCAGTCTTAATCTCCTGGTTGAGTCAAGGACCCCCTTTCCCTCAGGAAAGGAACATTCCAGCAACTTCTTCCAATAGAAACTCAGGCATGGGGATGTGCTGATGGGATCTGCAGCAGTTTTTCCTCTCAGGAATGACCCATTTCTCCCATTTTTTCACCCCTCTCTCCTCAAAACCAGGGAATTGGTTGCCTTTGCACCAACTCATGTGCTCCTCAGATCTCCAGCTCTTCCTCAAATGCTTTTTCAGCCCCTAAATTTGGGGTGCTGTCATTATTCTTTATTTTTCCTCCTTAAGACCCTCCACAGGAATTCTGCCCGGATGGAATTCCATGTCATCTCTTTGATAACCCCTCTTCCGAGCAGGTGGCCCGAGACCCGACCTGGTCCCCATTGTTTTTGTGCTCCCAGCCGAGGGGATGGATTGGTTTCCCTTCTCCCAGCCTTTAATTATTCACCGATGGAAATTAAAACCGAAGCCATTCCTTTGTCCTCTTCCCGCAGATGATCCGGCTGTTCTGGAAACAGAAGACCTGGATAGAAAGGCCATGAGATACGGAGCAGGCCTGGAGCCAGACACCATCTCCCTGGCCTCTGTCACCGCTGTCACCACCAATGTCTCCAACAAAAGGTGAGATCCGGGGCTGGGACTGTGCCAGCAGGAGGTGAGGATGGACATCCCAAAAAATGAGTCATCCCTGACACAGGGAATGTTGGAAATCATTGTCCCATGGAGCCAGTGGGATGTTTTTTTGGAATATCTGACCTGCAGTAGCTATCACCAAAGTTCTGTGGAGCCTTTCAGCACTAAGGGAGTGTTGAGGGTGACCCTGCTCTTGTAGTGAGAGGGACCTGGGACAAGGGATGGAGGGACAGGATGCAGGGAATGGCTTCCCACTGCCAGAGGGCAGGGATGGATGGGATATTGGGAATTAGGAATTGTTCCCTGGGAGGGACTGGGGTGGAATTCCCAGGGAAGCTGGGAAGCCAGTGGAATGTTTTTTTTGAGTATCTGACATGCAGAAGCGATCACCAAAGTTCTGTGGAGCTTCCCAGCTCCCAGGGTTGAAGGAGCGTTGAGGCTGACCCTGCTCCTGTAGTGAGAGGGACTTGGGACAAGGAATGGAGGGACAGGGCACAGGGAATGGCTCCCACTGCCAGAGGGCAGGGATGGATGGGATATTGGGAATTAGGAATTGTTCCCTGGGAGGGACTGGGGTGGAATTCCCAAAGAAGCTGCGGCTGCCCCATCTCTGGAAGTATCCCAGGCCAGGCTGGACTTGGGGCTTGGAGCAAACTTGGATGGTGGGAGGTGTCAGGCTCTGGATGATCTTTGAGGTGCCCTCCTACCCAAACCGTTCCATGATCCCATGAATTCCACCCATGGTTTGACCAAGGGTTTCTTCTGCCTCTCCCAAGGTCCAAGCCTGACATCAGGATGGAGCCGAGTGCTGGGAGGCCCATGGATTACCAGGTAGGTGACACCTGGGTGTGGCCCTCAGGGTCACAACCTGGGCTTGGGGACACCGTTTGCAGGGACAGAGTTCTTGGTGGGTCTCAACTCACTGGGCTTGGAACCAGGACATCCCAAGAGCTGGAATTTCACTGGTGGAGCCATAAACTCAGGGTTAAGTCATTGACTGGGTTTGTTGTCCAGCATGTGAAACCCAGAGAGCCCAAGTAAAGCCCAAATTAGGCTCTTTTTGAGGTTGTTTCTGTGGAATTTCTCCTTGGAGCAACCTGGGATAGCAGAATGTGTCCCTGCCCCTGGCCAGGAGTGGAATGGAATAAGCTTTAAGGTCCCTCCCTATTCCAACCACTCCATGATCCTGTTGTGTTTTCCAGCAGAAGTGAACCCAATGGGACCAGTCTGTCTGATCACACAGTTTGGGTTAAATCCATTGGATTTTCCAGCAGAAGTGAAGCCAATAGGATTGGCCTCTCTGATCCCACTGCTTGGATTAAATCCATTAGATTTTCCAGCAGAAATGAAGCCAATGGGATAAGTCTCTGATCCCACAGCTCGGGTTAAATCCTTTGGATTTTCCAGCTGAAGTGAAGCCAATGGGATCAGTCTCTGATACCACAGCTCAAGTTAAATCCATTGGATTTTCCAGCAGAAATGAAGCCAATGTGGATCAGCCTCTCTGATCCCACAGCTTGGGTTAAATCCTATTGTGTTTTCCAGCAGAAGTGAAGCCAATGGGATCAGTCTCTGACCCCACAGCTTGGTTGAATCCATTGGATTTTCCACATTGGGTGGAATGCCCACACCCTGGGGCTGGAACAACTGGGATTCCTGGGATCTCCTGCATCCCACACCCTTCCAGCCCCTCCTCACCTGTGTCCCAGTGGGACCAGCAGACTGGTTCCAGTCTGGGGACTGCACTGGGAATACCCCTCGGTCAGAGGTGGGAGGATGGGTGAAGGCAGCCTGGAGCTGCTCCCGGGATGTGGAAATTTGGGAATTCCTCTCTCCAGGTCAGCATCACCGTCATCGAGGCCCGGCAGCTGGTGGGGCTCAACATGGACCCCGTGGTGTGCGTGGAGGTGGGGGAGGAGAAGAAATACACGTCCATGAAGGAATCCACCAATTGTCCTTACTACAATGAGGTGAGTCCGGCCCCGGTGCTGCTCCAACTCCTCCGGGTTACTCCACCCTTGATCCTGTGATTTATTTTGTATCCTTGGGGTTTTTTGGTGTTAAATTCCTGCTGGAACAAGGAGAAATCTCAAACACACAGGAGAAACAAAGCCCTTGCCCTCTGGAATTTTGTGATCAAGGATCTCCAAGTTTTGCAAGAAATCTCTGCTTCTGTTGGCTCCCCACATCCCCCATCAGTGATCCATGTGGTGTCATGCTCAGAGTTGGGATCCATCCCTGCTGGGCCATGGGCTGCAGGAGCTTCTCCAGCTTCTCCAGGGGGTTCTCAATCCCTCTGGGCTACTGCACCCTCAATCCAGTGATTTCCTTCTTATCTGTGGGGATTTTTTGGGTTAAATTCCTGTTGGAATAAGATGAAACCTCAAACCACACAGCAGAAATGAAGCCTGTGCCCTCTGGAATTTTGTGATCAATGATTCCCAGGTTCTCCAAGAAATCTGTGCTTCTGTTGTTTCCCCACACTCAGTGAGGGATTGGTGATCCATGTGGTCCCACAGTCAGTGTTGGGATCACATGGATCCATCCCTGCTGGGCCATGGGCACCTCCCAGGCAGCCACAGCTTCTCTGGGGGGTTCTCAATCCCTCTGGGCTACTCCACCCTCAATCCGGTGATTTCTTTCTTATCCATGGGGTTTTATTGGGTTAAATTCCTGCCAGAATATGGTGAAATCTCAAACCACACAGCAGAAACTAAGCCTTTGCCCTCTGGAATTTTGCGATCAAGGATCTCAAAGTTTTGCAAGAAATCTCCGCTTCTGTTGGCTCCCCACATCCCCCATCAGTGATCCATGTGGTGTCATGCTCAGAGTTGGGATCACATGGATCCATCTCTGCTGGGCTATGGGCACCTCCCAGGGAGCCACAGCTTCTCTGGGGGGTTCTCAATCCCTCTGGGCTACTCCACCCTCAATCCGGTGATTTCTTTCTTATCCATGGGGTTTTTTGGGTTAAATTCCTGTTGGAATAGGGCCAAACCTCAAACCACACAGCAGAAACAAAGCCTGTGCCCTCTGGAATTTTGTGATCAACGATCCCCAGGTTCTCCAAGAAATCTGTGCTTCCCTTGGTTCCCCACACTCCGTGGGGGATCCGTGATCCATGTGGTCCCACGATCAGTGTTGGAATCACATGGATCCATCTCTGCTGGGCTATGGGCACCTCCCAGGCAGCCACAGCTTCTCTGGGGGGTTCTCAATCCTGATGGATCCCACCCCTCACCATTCCTTTTTCCTTTCCAGTATTTTGTCTTTGATTTCCACGTCCCCCCTGATGTCATGTTTGACAAGATCATCAAGCTCTCCGTAAGTGACCCCGATATCCTTGTCCTTTTTGGGGGGATTTGGAAGCAAGCAGCCCATTTTTGGGATGGATTTAAGGTCCTTTATGTGAGATTCCCAACAGGAATTCTCTTCTGCAGACCCCCAGTTTGTTTTTCTGTTCCAGTCCTCATTCCTGGCTCCACACAGCTTCTGCATTCCCTGTGTCCCTTCATGGATGATCTCTGGTATTCCAGAGATCCAAACCTTGGAATTTATTTATTAGAACCAAACCTTGGAATTTATTTATTTATTTATTCTTGTGGAGAAGAAGGACCTTCCAGAGCCTGCCAGGGAAATTCCTGGGGCATCAGAGCTGTTGTGGAAATCCGGGATTGGGAATGCTGAGAGGAAAGCTGAGATTTCAGCCCACCCAAAACCAGGAAGGTGATAGACAAGACTCCCTGCCCAGTTAGGTGATAGACAAGATTCCCTGCCCAATTAGGGCACATTAATGAGGATCATCCATATCCATCCCGGTGCACAGACTGGCTGCACCATTTCTCCCAATTTTCCTCAAATTCTGAGCATTCTAAAGGCTCTTCCCTCAGTTAAATATCCCAGTGTTTCCTGCTGCAGTGGCTGGAAAAGGGATCTTGCTCCAAAGATTAATTTCTTTGCCTTTTTTGTTCATTCCAAATACAAACTTCCTGGCAACTCCACTAATCAGGACCTGCCAACCCCACCGGGCTGTTCGGTGTCCTTAGGATCCTCCCCAGATCGAGGAAAACTCCTCAGCTCCTTTCCCATCCCATCCTGGAGACCTCTGGAATGGCTTTGTGGCTCCCGGGTCCTGGGGGAACTCCTGAGTGGTTTTCCCCTCTTGATTTCCAGGTGATCCACTCCAAAAACCTCCTGAGGAGCGGGACGTTGGTGGGGTCCTTCAAGATGGATGTTGGGACCGTTTATACCCAGCCTGGTACGTGAATATCGTTTGTAACAATTTCCTGGCACCTGCAGCTGCTCAGCAGAGTAAAATGCCTGGCAGAGGAGTCAGGCAGGGGCTGGATTCCTTGGAAAATGCTTTCCAAGCATTAAATGATTGGGAATTGATTGAAAATTATTAAGTGTAAATATCCAAGATATAAAAAAGTCATCTGGACTTACTCGTAGGTCAGGGAAGAGCTCTTGGCACCTCTGGAGAAGGGTCTCCATCCTGGAATCATGGAATCACAGGATGGTTTGGGTGTGATGGGACTTTAAAGATGATTTACTTCCACTTCTGCCATGGACAGGGGCACCTTCCACTGTCCCAGGTGGCTCCAAGCCCCAGTGTCCCGCCTGGCCTTGGACACTGCCAAGCATCCAGGGATTCTCTGGGAATTCCAGCCCAGCCAGGAATTCTTTCCTAGGATGCCACAATCCCAAGCTCCCCTTTCCCAGCTGGAAGCCATTCCCTGGCTCCTGGCCCTCCAGCCCTTGCCCAAATTCCAGCTCTCCTGGACCCTCTTAAGGGATTCCCTGGATCCTTCCCTGATCCAGCTGCACATTCCCAGCTCTCCCAGCCTGGGATTGGATCCATCCCCATCCCAAATCTTCTGGGAAGGAATTTCAGGATCATGGGGCTTCACTGAAGATTTGGGACTCCAGGAAGTGTCTCCCTTCCCTTTTCCACCCCCAAATTCCATAAAAATCCCTTGGGATGGATCCTGAGTTCCTTTGATCTCCAACACCTCCCGCTATCCCAGGCTGCTTCAAGCCCCAAGTCATCCAAGCTTTCCTTGGACAATGCCAGGGATTCTCTGGGAATTCCAGCCCAGCCAGGAATTCCTTCCCAGGATCCCACAATCTCAAGCTCCCCTTTCCCACTGGAAGCCATTCCATGGCTCCTGCCCCTCCAGCCCTTGCCCAAGGTCCAGCTCTCCTGGAGCCCCTTGAGGCCCTGGAAGGGGCTCTGAGCTCTCCCTGGATCCTTCCCTTCTCCAGCTCTCCCTGGTGTCCCTGAGACCCCTCCTGGCTGTGCTGTTGTCCATCCCTGCCCTGCCCTGGAAGAAGCCCCAGCTGACATTTCCAGACAGGACGTGAACATTCCAGACAGGAATGTCCAGGGCTGGATCCTGCCCCGCATTCCGCATTTCACCCAAGCCTGGAAAAGAGGGAGAGGCTGATTAGAGCTGCTGACCATCGAGTCCAACCATCCCCAGCACCGCCAGGGCCACCACCACTGCCCCATGTCCCCAAGTGCCACATCCACATGGCTTTAAACCCCTCGAGGGTGGGGACTTGAGACTCCAGCTTATCCTGTTGTGTCTCCATCTCCAACACCAGACACCCCTTCACAGTGGATTTTCCACATTTTTTTTGGGGATCCCTCACACACAGGGCAGGTCCCACTCCATGGAATGCCGTGCCCTGGTGGCGTTGGCCGTGTCCGGCAGTGACAAAGGTCTCTCTTGTCCCTGGGTTGCAGAGCACCAGTTCTACCACAAATGGGCCATCCTGTCCGACCCCGAGGACCTCACAGCCGGCCTCAAGGGCTACCTCAAGTGTGACATCGCCGTGGTGGGCAAAGGGGACAACATCAAGACCCCGCACAAGGCCAACGAGACAGAGGAGGACGACATCGAAGGGTAGGGATCTGCTGGGTTCTGCTTCTTCCTGGCTCCCTAGGGAATCCTTTCTGCCTCTCTTTCCCTTGGGTGGGATCACAGGATCCAAACCTGGTGGCAAACCCTGAGCTGTGAAAGGGAGAGGGACCAATCCGGTGGTTTTCTGGGAGAGAATGCATAGTCCTAGTGAAATTCCAGGTGATCTCCAGCACAGAGTTGTCCTTCCTGTGGGGCCAGACCATCTGCTGGTGGTTGAACCCAACAGCAGCACCAGCCTGGTGCCACCCAGCCTGATGTCCCCTGATGTTCCTGATGGGCCCTTGGTGGAAAATGGGATGAGATGGGATGGGATAATGGGATGATGAGATGGGATCTCACACCCCAAGGCAGAGCAGGGAAGTCTGGATGAGGTTTCCCAGGCTGTGTGTGTGGACAGGGATCTTGGACTGCCCAGAACATCTCAAAGGTCACGGACCAAAAATCGGGAGCTTTAAGGCTTGATTCCAGACCCAAAACTTTTACAGGTTTATCTCCATTTCAAACCTGAATGAATATTCTAAATTAATATCTCCATTTCAAATCTGACTCTGAGGCTCTCCCCACGTGAAATCATGGAATAGTTTAGGTTGGGAAAGACCTCTGGGGTTGAGTCCAGCCATTAACATTCAGAAACCACCAGCACAGCTCTCCTGACTTGCTGGGGTTTGAGGAACCACCTCCAGACCTTTGGGCTTCATCCCATGCTGTAGTGGTGATGTTCTCCTACTTCTAAAATCCTGGAATGGTTCATTTTGGAAGGGATCTTCAAGATCACCTTGCTCCAACCCTCCTGCCATGGGCAGGGACACCTTCCACCAGTCATGGACAACTCCACCTATTCCTAGAATTCCCCTAGAAATATTTTGTTCACAGCATTCCCATCTATTCCTGCAGAGGAAGAAAGCAAAAAACCAATGGATGGAGTTAATTTCATCCCCAAAATAATCCTCCAAGGTCCCCTTGATAAGGAAAAAGCAACTCTTCCAAAATCCCGTTCATTCCATTTCTGTGGAATGGAGTGGAAGTGGAAGGAATCAGTGCTCAGAAAATGGAGCAGCTCCTCTCTGGTCTTTTACAAAACCACAAAGGTTGGATGGACGTTGTCCCATCCAGCTGGGATGGGATTCACTGATCACTCCACCCCAGCAGCTGTTCCCAACTCCATCCTGACATTCCACATTCCAGGAACCTGCTACTCCCTGACGGGGTTCCCCCGGAGCGGCAGTGGGCTCGGTTCTACATCAAGATCTACCGCGCCGAGGGGCTGCCGCGCATGAACACCAGCATCATGGCCAATGTCAAGAAGGCGCTCATTGGCGAGAACAAGGACCTGGTGGACCCCTACGTGCAGGTGGCCTTCGCGGGGCAGAAGGTGAGCAGGGAGGTCCCAAGGTGAGCACAGGAGGTGATGCCAGCAGGTGGCCATAGATGGTCTTGGTCATCCTTGAAGGTCAGGATGGGCATGGTGACATTTGGCACATTGAGATGGGCATGGTGTCACCTGATACGCTGAGATGGGTGTGGTGTCAGGTTGGTCAAGATGGGAGTTGTGTCACCTAGCACATTGAGGTGGGCATGGTGTCACCTTGGTCGAGATGGGCGTGGTGTCACCTGGTCGAGATGGGCATGGTATCGCCTGGCATGTCAAAATGGGCATGGTGTCACCTTGGTCGAGATGGGCGTGGTGTCACTTGACACGTCAAGATGGTCATGGTGTCACCTTGGCGCATTGAGATGGGCGTGGTGTCACCTGGCGCATTGAGATGGGCGTGGTGTCACCTGGCACGTCCAGATGGGTGTGGTGTCCCTTGGCACATCGAGATGGGCGTGGCGTCACCTTGGTCAAGATGGGCATGGTGTCACCTGGTACATTGAGATGGGCATGGTGTCACCTGGCATGTCAAGATGGATGTGGTGTCACCTGATACATCAAGATGGGTGTGGTGTCACCTGGCACATCAAGATGGGGCATGGTGTCACCTTGTTTTTGCTCTCTAGGATGAGTTTGAGCCCTCTCCAGTTGAGGAGGAGAATTCCTTGCTCAGGAGAGGGCAGAGTGGGTGGAAGGGAGAAGCTCAGGTGGTGAGGGATGGTTTGGGAGATCCAACCTGTTGGGAAAGATGAAAGTTTGACAGAAAAGTCTCACTGATATGTATGCTTGGCAGAAAAATCTCTGAATGTAGAACCTGAGAACGAAATAGAGATGGAAACAAGTTTTGATATAGAAGAATAACAGATGTGTAAATTGAGATTTGCTGAGCCAGTCTTGCTGGACAACTAAGAAAGCAAAGGTTTTGTCAAGTTGGAAAGAGATTTTATGACTTAGAGCAAAGGATAAGCTGACTGCAAACACAAAGATGTTTTTACCAAGCAGAAAGGTTCCAGAGGCAAACAAACATGCCGATGTGGCAAGTATAAAAAAGATCTAAGAATTTTCCACTGCAAGAAAAACAATTTTAAGCTTAAACTGTAACATTCTAAATCATGTGGTTGGATAGTATTGACCATAATATGCTAATGATAGTAATGATAAGTTATAGGTAATAGTAAAGGTATTGATTGGTTGATTATATATTAAAATGCTTAACAAAGAAAAATATATAACGCAATGTAACCAAAACTAAAGGTTTTTCAAGCTTGTCTGCAGCTGGAGCTGACAGCTGTAGGCATGGCTGTCACCCATGTTGGAATTCCAGGCTCTTTCTTGCTCCAAGGTCAGGGCAAATGAAACTCAGGAGACATTGTTTTTGAAGTCTCACTCTGAAGTTTATTATCCTTATCTATTACAAACTCACCAGATGTGAGCTCTCCCTAAAAACTGAGCTAAAATGGTGCCTGTTCAAGGCTATTTAAATCCCAGTTATCCAATAAACAGTTGACATCTATATTATTTATGCTTCTAACCCAATTATGATCACCCAAAACCCACAGTGCAGACATCTTTCATCCAATTAGAGAAAACCACCGAGATCCATTAAGAAAAAGGTGCAAAAAAAGACATTTAACCCACGCCCAAAATTCTTCATATAGGCTCTAACCCACACCCAAAATTCTCCAAATTCTCCATCAATGTGTCAGGGCATCTTTCACCCAATTAGAGAAAACCACCCAGATCCGTGAGGAAGAAGGTGCAAAAAAGACATCTAAACCACTCCCAAAATTGTCCATCTTGGCTCCCATACATCACAATATACTAAAACCCTAAATCTAAGGTTTTTTCACCCTGTGATATCACAGACTTCTAACCAACTCCACACCCGTAATCTCAGTGCTCTCAATCAATTTTGGAAGCCTTCTCCACAGCCCTGAGGTCAAATGCAGTGCTGTCCTGTCGGTCTGTGCCTTTCAGCACAGAAAGTTTAAAATTCTCAGCATCCCACGACCCTGGACTGCTGTAACACCTTGGATACAATAAACTGGATTTTCACTCTGCCTGGAGTCCCACATCTCTCATCTCTTACTCAACCCTCATCTCATATCCATCTCCTCTCGGTTCCCAGGGAAAGACATCCATACAGAAGAGCAGCTACGAGCCCCTCTGGAACGAGCAAATCATCTTCACGGAGATGTTTCCCCCGCTGTGCAAGCGGATCAAGATCCAGATCCGGGACTCGGACAAGGTCAACGACGTGGCCATCGGGACCCATTTCATCGACCTGAGGAAGATCTCCAACGAGGGGGACAAAGGTAAAGTTGAAGTGGGGGCATAAAAGCTATAGGGGCAGAGTTCCCAAAGTTTTCCAGGTTCCTTCCTGCCCCTGGAATTCCTGGGAGCTCATCAGGAGAGACCTTGATGTCCTGAAATGTGAGAGGTTCCTGGGCCAATGCCCTGAAAACCAAGATTTGTCAAAAACCCTCAGCCAATACCTGAAAGCAGACACCCCAGAACAATTTGCTCTTCCAAAAATTCCGTGGCTGGATGAGCATTTGTGGGCAAAGATGGGAAACCAGACGTGGGACTGGAAAGGGACTAACAGGGGGTTCTCCTTCCTCAAACCTCAAAATGGGGAATTGCCAAAGACCTGCCCAGTTCCCACCACTGCCTTCCCTGCAAATTTCCCCAAAAAACCCCCAGGAGGCTCCGAGGGGACCTTGAGGCTCTGCACAAGTCCCTGACAGGAAGGGACACCTGGGGGGGTCGGGTTCTGCTCCCAGGGAACAGGGGCAGGACAAGAGGGAATGTCCTCAGGCTGGGCCAGGGCAGGCTCAGGTTGGATATCTGGAAAATTCCTTCCTGGAAATGGCTGTTGATCCCTGGCACGGGTGGAGTTTCCATCCCTGGAGGGATTTAAAAGCCATTTGGATGTGGCAACATCCATTTGGGCGACATGGGTTAGTGGAGGCCTTGGCAGTGCTGGGATCGGATGGAAAAACTGCCAGAAAAATCTCCCGCAAATGCATTTGGCAGGAGATTGAGGTGCAAGACTTAAATGCTTCCACTCACCCTGGTTGTGCCAGCTTGGACATCAGGAGGAATTTCCCCATGGAAAGGGTGGTCAGGCCTTGGCAGGGGCTGCCCAGGGTGGTTTGGAGTGTCCATCCCTAGAGGTGTTGAAGGAATGCCTGGATGTGGCACTCAGTGCTCTGGGACAAGGTGGGGATCAGGCACGGGTTGGACTCGATGATCTGGGAGCTTCTTCCCAACCCAAATCATCCTGGGGTTCCATGAAAACTGTCTCCATGGACGGCGGCAACCACACTTCCATGGACACACAGGAACACACCCCAGCCTGTGTAATCACACAGAGACCAGGAAAGTCATCAATGCCATGAGTGCCAAGACATTCCCTTTTCCCTCTCCATCCCCTTCCCACCTGCCCCTTCCACCTCCTCAGGTTTCCTGCCCACCTTCGGCCCCGCCTGGGTGAACATGTATGGCTCCACGCGGAACTACACCCTCATGGACGAGCACCAGGAGCTCAACGAGGGCCTGGGCGAGGGCGTCTCCTTCCGTGCCCGGCTCCTGCTGGGCCTGGCCGTGGAGATCCTGGACACCACCAACCCCGAGATCAACAGCTCCACTGAGGTGCAGGTGGAGCAGGCCACGGCGGTGGCTGACGTAAGTGCCCCGTGACCCCACAGGTGTCCCCTTGACCCCACAGCATCCAGGGGGCAGTTTGGGGTTTTGGGAATATTAGATTGTTATCTTTGGTCTCATGAATCAAGGATTTTCCTAGATCAGGAATGGTGTGGCCAGCAGGAGCAGGGGTGTCACTCTGCCCCTGTACCTGGCGCCGGTGAGGTCACACCTCCAGTGCTGTGTCCAGTTCTGGCCCCTCAGTTTGGGAAGGACGTTGAGGACCTGGGGGGTGTCCAGAGGGGACAACGAGGCTGGAGAGGGGCTGGGAACACAAACCCTGTGAGGAACCACTGAAGGAGCTGGAAGTGGAGAAAAGGAGACTCAGGGGTGCCCTTATCACACCCCACACCCCCCTGAAAGGTGGCTGTGCTCAGCTGGGGCTGGGCTCTTTCTCCAGGCAGCACTGACAGAACCAGAGGACACAGCCTCAAGTTGCACCAAGGGAAATTTAGGCTGGATATTAGGAAAAAGTTCTTTACAGAAAGGGTGATAAAGTTCTGGAATGTTCTGCCTGGGGAGGTGGTGGAGTGCCCATCCCTGGGTGTGTTTAACAAAGCCTGGATGTGGCACTGGGTGCCAGGGTTGAATTGAGCTGTTGGGGCTGGGTTGGACTCCATGATCTTGAAGGTCTCCCCCTGCCTCCCTTCCAACTTTGTAATTCTGTGAATTCTGGGAATTTTGGGAATTCCCAGAGACCGGGGAGGTGGTGGAGTCGCCATCCCTGGGTGTGTTTAACAAAGCCTGGGTGTGGCACTGGGTGCCAGGGTTTAGTTGAGGTGTTGGGGCTGGGTTGGACTCAGTAATCTTGAAGGTCTCTTCCAACCTTGTGATTCTGTGAATTCTGTGAATTTTGTGATTTCAAGTGTTGTCCCAGCTGTTCTGGATCTCACAGAGTAACAGAAGTAAATCTTGTGGGATTACAGGTTTTAGGATCATTTCAGTGCTCGCTTCCCTTAGGAGCATTGGGAATGTCAGAGTGACATTGTTTGTCACTGGCACAGCGTTCCCAGAGGAGAACACATCCCTGGAAGTGTCCCAGGCCAGGGTGGACAGGGCTTGGAGCACCCTGGGATAGAGGAAGGTGACCCTGCCCATGAAACTGGATGATCTTTAAGGTCCCTTCCCACCCAAACCATTCCACAATTTCTATAATCTCCTGAATTTAGCAATGTTTCTCTGTGAGGGAAATACTCATGGACAGTGAGTCATCCCCTAATCCCAGTTATCCCACTCTTATCCTGGTGGGTTTCAATCAGAAACAAAGGTTTCAATCAGAAACCAAGGATCTCCTTTATTTCCCTGCCCAGGGGAATGAAGCCACCTGAAAAGAGAACCATTCCAATTCCACGGGAGCATCCAGGCACTTGGATTTGTGTGGTTTGATCAATTCAGTGAACTCAGGCTTGTATTCCTGAATGTGCCTGAACACAGCTCAAAGTTATCCTTAATTAAAAGATATTAAAATTAAATCTTCAATTAAACACTCTTTACAACAAGGCAGGAGATGGGGGACAAAACCCTCCTGGTCCCTTTGGAAATGGCATCCCGAGGGGTGGACCTGTCTCTCCCTCTCCTCGACCCTCAGCCCTGGGGTCTCTTTTCTCCTGCAGAACTGCAGTGGGAAGATGGAGGAATTCTTCCTCTTCGGAGCCTTCCTGGAGGCCACCATGATCGACAGGAAGATCGGGGACAAACCCATTAACTTTGAGGTCACCATAGGTTGGTTGTTTTTTGGGATTTGTGATGGTGGTGAAAATCAGAATCCAAAGCTTGGGGTGGGGTTTATTCCCGATTTTCCATTCCAACCCCTCCTAGAGCAGGTTTGGGGAGCAGGGAATGGCTCTTCTGTGGGCATGAGGGATGCGGGATCCCATTTTGTGCCCGCTGGGCTGTGGCCAGTAGAGCTGATCTCTCTCTTCCATCCTGGTTTCATCCCCCAGAGATGCCAGGGGATTTCCAGGGGTTCGAGAGGGGGCAGGAGCAGGGTGCAGACACCTCTCCCTAATTTCCAGCTCCTGGACATGGTTCCAGGCAGTCAAACTTCAACATTCTCTGTGATTCCAGCAGAGAAAACTTCTGCCAGCCCAAATTCAATCCCAGAGCTGGGAGTTATAACCCTGGGCATCGATTCAATTTTTTTTTTTTTTTTGTTTTCCTTTTTGAGGTAACTATGGCAACCAGGTGGATGGCTCCAGCAAACCCCTCCTGAGGAGGAAGAAAGAGGGAGGGGATGGGGATGAAGAGGAGTCAGAGCTGCTCCAGAATTCCAGTGACGATGAAGTTGGCGAGGATGGAGAGCTGGTTTCTGTTTCTTCATCCCAGCCCATGAAGCCCCTGATCACGGACAGGTCAGTGTGTCCACCTGGGCACTGGTCAGCGTGTCCACATGGACATGGACAGGTCAGCGTGTCCACCTGGGCACTGGTCAGTGTGTCCACCTGGGCATGGACAGATCAGCGTGTCCACCTGGGCACTGGGTCAGCGTGTCCACCTGAATTTGTGTGGTCAGAGTGTTCCCCTGGATTTGTGTGGTCAGTGTGTCCAGCTGGGCATGGACAAGTCAGTGTCCACCTGGTCACAGACTGATCAGTGTGTTCCCATGGATTTGTGCGGTCAGTGTGTCCACCTGGGCATGAACAGGTCAGTGTGTCCACCTGGATTTGTGTGGTCAGTGTGTCCACCTGGGCACTGGGTCAGTGTGTCCACCTGGGCTTGAACAGGTCAGTGTGTCCCTGTGGATTTGTGTGGTCAGTGTGTCCACCTGGGCATGGACTGGTCAGTGTCCACCTGGGCTTGAACAGGTCAGTGTGTCCCCGTGGATTTGTGTGGTCAGTGTGTCCACCTGGACACTTGTTCACTGTGTTCACCTGGATTTGTGTGGTCAGCGTGTCCAGCTGGACATTTGTTCAGTGTGTTCACCTGGATTTGTGTGGTCAGTGTGTCAACCTGGACATTTGTTCAGTGTGTCCACCTGGATTTGTGTGGTCAGTGTGTTCACCTGGATTTGTGTGGTCAGTGTGTCCATCTGGGCATGAACAGGTCAGTGTGTCCACCTGGGCACTGGGTCAGTGTGTCCACCTTGTGTGGCACCTGGGGACTGTCCTGGTTTAGGGACATGGGTCAGTGGTGGCCTCGGCAGTGTCGAGATCCCAGATGGAAAAACTGCTGAAAAAATCTGCAAATGCATCGGGCAGGAAATTGGGATAAAAAGGCTCAAACCCTCTGCCTGGTGAGATGTGCCCAGGGAGGTCTGGATTTGCATACCAAGAAAGATAATTGGATTAAAGATTATGAGATTCACTTAAAGTGGATTTTTATCAAGTTTTAGCAGCAGATTGGTGCTAATTGAATTCACTGTCTGATTAAATCAATTGGGAAAAGAATATCCAGTGGAGATAGGTGTCTCCGTGGAATTCCCTCCCTATTTCCATGAATATCCAGCAGAGATAAACTCCCTGGAATTCCTTCCCTTCTTCCCATCAATATCCAGCACAGATAAATCCCCCTGGAATTCCCTCCCTGTTTCAATCAATATCCAGCACAGATAAATCCCCTGGAATTCCCTCCCTTTCATGTTTCCCTGAATACCCAGCACAGAAAAGTCTCCCTGGGGTTCCCTCCCTTGTTTTCCTGAATATCCAGCACAGACAAATCCCCCTGGAATTCCCTCCTTTATTTCCATCAATATCCAGCACAGATAAATCCACTGGAATTCCTTCCCTTGCTTTTATCAATATCCAGCACAGACAAATCCCCCTGGAATTCCGTCCCTTGTTTCCATCAATATCCAGCGCAGAAAAATCCCCCTGGAATTGCCTCCTCTGTTTCTCACCTCCTTCTCCACTTGAATCCCAAGGGGAGATGAGAAGTTCCGATGTTCTGGGACCTCTCCCACCCAGTTTATCTAAAAATTTCCATCCTCTGGCAGCTGTCCCCCATCCCGCTCCACCACGGGGCTCTGCTGACATCTGCTGGGAACACCCGGGAAGGGCTGGAGCTGGATTTGACTCCTGGTGATCCCAGGTGCAGCAGGATTCCCCTTTTCCAGGTGCAACAGGATTTCCCTTTCCAGGTGCAGCAGGGCAGGATTTCCCTTTCCAGGTGCAGCCGGATTCCCCTTTCCAGGTGCACCAGAGCAGGATTCCCCTCTTCCAGGTGCAGCAGGATTCCCCTTTCCAGGAGCAGCAGGGCAGGATTCCTCTTTCCCGGTGCACCAGAGCAGGATTCCCCTTTCCAGGTGCAGCCGGATTCCCTTTTCAGGTGCTGGATGCTGGTTCACGGCCAGCACCCCAAAAGTGTGGATCACCCTTCCTTCAGCTGTTCCAAGGTTGGGCAGGGCTTGGAGCAACTGGGAAGTTCCAGAATCCCAGGATGGTATAGGTGGGAAGGGATCTTAAAGATCATCCAGTTCCTGACATATCCCACTGTCCCATTATTACCTGGCTGGGTAATAATTAGCATAGACTCCATGATTACAGATTAATCTTTCTTAATAAACTCATTGCTTTTATAGACAGTTATGATACAGCCGGACTTGATTGGTCTTTTAATTAAAACACCATCGGCTAATTAAGAAACCACCTTTTGGTAAACAAATCTCCATAACACATTCCACATGTTCACAAACACCAGGTGTAGCAGGTTAAGATGAGAATTGTTTCTCATTCTTTTCTCTGATCTTCTCACAGCCTTTTCCCAGCACAATGCCTGGGAAATTTGTCTGTTGCCCTCTCTGGCCACAGAGCTGCTTCCACATCCCAGATTGCTCCAAACCCCATCCAACCCAGGCTTGGACACTCCCAGGATGGATGGGGCAGTCCCTGGGCACTGCATCAATTCATCCTGGGCCTGGAATTGGGAATGGCCTCAGGAAAAACAAAGCCTTTGCTCTCCAGGATGCAGCTGAGGCCGCCTCCTTCCCACTCTTTATGCCCCATATCCCCCTTCCCACCATGGCATTGCCTCCTAGGAGAGGGGTGGGATAGGGGCTGTTCCAGGCCAGGATTGTCACCCTCATGGAGTGTCTCTCCTGCCTCTTTCTGCAGGAATTACTTCCACCTGCCCTACCTGGAGAAGAAGCCCTGCATCTACATCCGGAGCTGGTGGCAGGACCAGCGGCGCCGGCTCTACAACTCCAATATCATGGACAAGATCGCGGACAAGCTGGTCAGGGATGGACAGGGGTGGACAGGGAGGGGTGGAGGGACGGGAGGACACAGCTGGGACATGGGCTGGCACCAGCCACAGCCAGGGAAAAAGCAAAGCAGGGATGGACAGTGCCTGAAAAGGGGAACATTCCCAGTGAGGAATCGCCAAATTCCAGCAGCTCCTTGAGAATTGTGTGGGTGAGATCCAGGTGTCTCCACAAAAGGGAACAGGGGTGGGGAGGCTGTGTCGCCTGGGCTGGAGGGGTGAAGCCCTCATGTGGCAGAGCCAGGGAAGGGAAAGCTCCAGGGAGAGCTCAGAGCCCCTTTGAGAGCCTAAAGCAGCTCCAGGAGAGCTGCAGAGGGAGTGGGGACAAGCCTGGAGGGACAGGAGAAGGGGGAATGGGTACAAACTGGGAAAGAGGAGATTTGGGCAGGATATTGGCATGGAATTCTTCCCTGTGATGGTGGGGAGGCCAGGTGGCTCCCAACCCAGGTGATCCCAGGTGGTTCCCAGCCCAGATAATCCCAGATGATACCAGGTGATTCCTTGATGATTCCCAGACCAGGAGATCCCAAGGTGGTGCCCAGCCCAGGTGATCCCAGATGAACCCAGGTGATTCCCAGGTGATTCCCAGACCAGGAGATCCCAAGGTGGTTCCCAGCCCAGGTGATCCCAGATGAACCCAGGTGATTCCCAGCCCAGGTGATCCCAGCTGATCCCCAGGTGATTCCCAGCCCAGCCCAGGTGATCCCCAGCCCAGCTCAGGTGATCCCAGGTATTCCCAGTTCACATGATTCCAGATGATCCCAAATGATTCTCAGCCCAGCACAGATGATCCCCAGGTGATTCCCAGCCCAGCCCAGGTGATCCCAGGTGGTTCCCAGCCCAGCCCAGATGATCCCAGGTGATTCCTAGCCCAGCCCAGGTGTTACCAGGTGATTCCCAGCCCAGATGATCCCAGGTGATTCCCAGCCCAGCTCTGGTGATCCCAGGTGATTCCCAGCCCAGCTCAGGTGATCCCAGGTGACCCCAGGTGATTCCCAGCCCAGGTGGTTCCCAGCCCAGGTGATCCCAGGTGATCCCCACGTGATCCCAGGCGGTTCCCAGTCCCCTGTCCCTCACGCTGTCCCCGTCGGTGCCGCAGGAGGAGGGCCTCAACGACGTGCAGGAGATGATCAAGACGGAGAAGCCGCACCCGGAGCGCCGGCTCCGCGGGGTCCTGGAGGAGCTCAGCAGCGGCTGCCTGTGAGTGACAAAGTGGCCCTGTCCAGGTCCCTGCTCCCAGGGGAATGTCACCTCACGTGCCCCGTCCTGGGGATGATGGGACAACCTTCCATGACATTGGCACCATGCTGGATCTTTTGGTGCTTCCATCTTGCACCCCAAGCACCCCAAAGCAGGGGGGACATCTCAGTCCTGTGGCCCCCACAGGCTGGTGGCCTGAAAGGTGGCTGTGCTCGGCTGGGGCTGGGCTCTTTCTCCAGGCAGCACTGACACAACCAGAGGACACAGCCTTGAGCTGCACCAAGGGAAATTTAGGCTGGATATAAGGGAAAAGTTCTTTACAGAAAGGGTGATATAGTTCTGGAATTGCCAGGGAGGTGGTGGAGTCCCCATCCCTGGGTGTGTTTAACAAAGCCTGGATGTGGCTACTGGAGGCCAGGGTTTAGTGGAGCTGTTGGGGCTGGGTTGGACTTGATGATCTTGGAGGTCTCTTCCAACCTGGTCATTCTGCGAATTCTGTGAATTTTGGGAATTCCCAGAGACCAGGGAGGTGGTGGAGTCACCATCCCTGGGTGTGTTTAACAAAGCCTGGATGTGGCACTGGGTGCCAGGGTTGAGTTGAGGTGTTGGGGCTGGGTTGGACTCAATGATCTTGGAGGTCTCTTCCAACCTTGTGAATTCTGGGAATTCTGTGTATTCTGGGTGACACCTGGTGGCCCCTGATGACACCTACTGTCCCTTCCTTTCTCTGAGTCCGCAGTGCAAACCAGACTCTCTTCCACAGTTTTTTTGGAGATTGGTGGGAATTCGAGCACTTTCCAGGGATGTGGTCAGGCTGGCAGGGTGGGAACAGAACCCTGGGAAGGATTCCCATGGGAATTCCCTTTTCCCGCAGGCGTTTCCTGACCTTGGCTGACAAGGACCAGCACCACTCGTCCCGCACCAGGCTGGACCGGGAGAGGCTCAAATCCTGCATGAGGGAGCTGGTGAGCGGCATCCGATCCCTAAAGGGGCTCCAGGAGAGCTGGGAGGGACTGGGGACAAGGCATGGAAGGACAGGACACCGGGAATGGCTCCCACTGCCAGAAGGATATTGGGAATTAGGAATTGTTCCCTGGCATAAGCTGTTCAGGGAAGTTTTGGGAAGAGTGGAGGAGGATTCCTGAGCAGGGGCAGGAATTTTGTTCATGGACACGTTGGTTTCCAGTCCCTGTGGGTTGGGGATTTGGGGTTTAATTCTGACCCCAAAGCCCACTTGGGGTCTCAGCCAAGTCCCGGGTGTCACTTGGGCTTTTGCTTCCTCCCCTACATCAGACGCTGAAAAGAAATTTGGGAGCACAGAGGAGCTGGAAAGGGAATTTTAAGAACCCTCTCAGAGCAGAGCTTCCCCAGGGACAGAGGTTTGGGGTGATTTTGGGAACCTCACAGAGTAGAGCTTCCCCAGGGACAGAGGTTTGGGGTGATTTTGGGAACCTCACAGAGTAGAGCTTCCCCACGGACAGAGGTTTGGGGTGATTTTGTAAACCCCAAAAAACAGCGCTGCTCCAGGGACAGAGGTTTGGGGTGATTTTGGGTACCCTTTCAGAGCAGACTTCCCTACAAATGGAAATTTGGGGTGATTTTGGGAACCCCACAGAGCAGAGATCCCCCAGGAGGAGAGACACCTTCCTCAAACCACCCCAAAATTCTCCAAGCTCAGGTGACACCTTTGTGGTGTCACCTTCTCCTGGGCTGTCTCTGCCCTCTCAGGGGCTCTGCCATGCCAAGGACAACAAAAGGGTTTTCAAAGGTGTCCACCCTGACCTGTGGTATTGAAGCACTTTTCCTTGGTCTGAGCTGTGTCCTGATGTCCCGGCTGTGTCCACAGGAGAACATGGCCCAGCAGGCCACGGCCCTGCGCTCCCAGGTCAAGAAGAACACCATGAAGGACAAGCTGAAGCTGGTGCAGAACTTCCTGCAGAAGCTGCGGTTCCTGGCAGACGAGGTGGGTCCCTCATGGGCAGAGGTGGCTCTTGCTCGGGCAGCTCATGGAGACAGAAACCGGGGATGGATGGATGGATAGATGGGGAATGGATGGGAGGGACAGATGGATGGATGATGGATGGTTGGAATGGATGATATGGATGGGTGGATGATATGGATGGACGGACATGGATGGAATGGATGGATAGATGGATGGGTGAAGGATGGATAATGGATGGAATGGATGGATAGATGATATGGAATGGAAGGATGGATGATGGATGGGTGGGTGGATGGATGGAACAGATGGAGGGATGAAGGAAACAGATGGATAGATGAATTGAACCCTTACTGTCTCAATAAATCCCAGTTACTTTCCTGACGGGCTTAGCTCTGAGCAGCTTTTTTGGAGTGGGAATCTCCAAATTATTCCAGTGCCCCAGTGTGGCCACAGGCACATCCACCTTCCATGGAATCTGTTGGATTTGCCTCCAGCAGCTCTCCAGCCCCACCAGTGCCTCAGCAGTCAGAGCTGGGGCACTGATGGGGCTCTCCTGTGGCATTCCCAGCCCCAGCACACGATTCCTGATGTTTTCATCTGGATGATGAGCAACAACAAGCGCATCGCCTATGCCCGCATCCCTTCCAAGGACATCCTGTACTCCATCGTGGACGAGGAGATGGGCAAGGACTGCGCCAAAGTGAAGACAGTTTTCCTCAAGGTGAGGATCCCTCTGGCCCAGGAGAGCTGTGGCCAAGAGGAGGGAATTTGGGAGATGGGGATGAGAGGTTTGCATCAATTTTTTTCTGGGTTTTGAATATTGGAGAAATGTGATCCATGCTCTGCTGGTATGGGTGGAAATTGGCTCCTAGGGAGGCTGAGGTGCTGACCTTACCCAGTCCTGGTAAGTGGGAGATGTTTGGAAAGAGGGAATTGTTTGATCCAGCTGGAAATCCAGAGAATTTCTGGCTTAGTGTCGTGGTGTGAAAGGACAGGTGTCTGCTAAGGAAGGCAGGACCCTCCCCTGAAAATAGAGAGTGCAAACCCCCTCCTTCTGAATTATTGTAATTTTGAAATTAAAGGGCTCCCAGGCAAAGATATGGGAGCAGGAATAACAATTCTTTATTAAGGAAGAAATGAAATGAAATGAAATGAAATAAAATCACAATAATACAAAACAAGACTGACAGAGTCAGAACAGGCCCTGACCCCCTGTGTGTCAGGGTGGTGGCACAGCCCCATCCCATGGGGGCTCAGCCCTCCCACAGTGCCAGCTGTGGCTCTGCTGGAGCAGGGATCCTGCACAAGGGGGGAGTTTTCCTCTGAAGTTCCAGCTAGAGATGGGCCTGGGCTCCCTCTGGGAGTGCAGGGCAGCAGAAAGCTGCTCCTCTGGGAATGCAGTGGGCAAAGGCTGCTCTGGTATCCCAAAATCTCAGATTGGACCCAGGTAGGAATGCTTGGCTCCTCCCCTGGGCAGAGCATCTCCCAGTGGGATGATGGGATTTTATCAGCCATGCAGTGACACCCGCTGGCCCATGAACAGAAGATAATTCATAATAATGGCCCATTAACAGAAGAGATCTCCTGGAGGTAGGGTTGGTTTTGGAAGAGATAAAGAAAACTGCCCAATGAACAGAAGATAACTGCCCCACCTCTGACAGATAGAAAATAGAATGCACGCACCCAAATCACATCTTGCATTTCCAACCTAAGACACTTAGGAAAAGGAAACCATGGTGGGAAGAGGAAACCACAGTGGGAAGAGGACAATGTCAGAGCAGTGTCATGATCCCAAAGGATCCTTGGGTTTAAAGAACAGCAGCACAACGCCCCAAAGGGGTTGGGTGCTCCAAGAGGGGTCTGTCTGTCCATATTCCCGATATCCATGTGAACTCTTCCTTCCCTTGTGCTCAGCTTCCTGGGAAGAGGGGCTTCGGCCCTGCTGGCTGGACAGTCCAGGCCAAGATGGAGATCTACCTGTGGCTGGGCCTCAACAAGCAGCGCAAGGACTTCCTCAGCGGCCTCCCCTGTGGGTTCGAGGAGAAGAAAACGCCCCGAGGACAAAACCTGCCCTCCTTCCCACCCATCAGCCTCCTGTACACCAGTAAGGAGTTCCCATGGGATGGGGCATGGAGAGGGCGGGAGGGAGCCCGGCTGGACACCCCCTGCTCCACGGGCTTCCAGGAGCTAAGGGGGACATTGTTCTGGTTGTCCCATGAGAGATGGGGGTGGGAATTGTGTCCCCTCATCCCAATCCTGTTCAGAAATTTCGTTGTGCACACAACAAGCAGGATGCCAAGGGAATTCATATCTATTCGGGATTCGTGCTTTGAGTTGAGATCCTTCACCCATGAGCAAATACAGGCTCCTGAGATGTGCCTTGGATGGGCTCTGTCCTGGTTTAGGACAAATTTGGGAGAGAACTTCCAGAGGGACTTTCTCTAGAAAACAGATTTAAGCAGCCCCTCTTCCAGTCAGTTCAGGAAAATATTTCCCTGGAGAAAAGTGGAAAAACTTTATTTAACAGGCAAAGCATTCACCAGCATACAAAAAATGAACGATATCAAACAATAAAACCTCTCACTGCTCCAAAGGAGATGACAAACTCAGAAAGTCCCTCCATGAGCTGTAGCTTGGCTCACTCAGTCTCTTATCAGTCTCTTATCAGTCCCTCCAGTGTTGGAAATGCCGTGGCCCAGACCTGCCTGGTGGGCCACAGGTGAGAACTGCCAGTGCTCTTCTGGGTGTTCAGTCCAGAGAAGGTTTAAACAGCTCCAAAGAAAAGAAAAAAAATCACAGTCCAGGGAACTTCTTTGCCTCAGCGAGCTAAAACTAACTAAAAGCAAAGGAGAGCTCTGTCCCTCTTTCTGTCCGTCTGCGGACAACACAGTGCAGGAGCAGGAATGTGGAGGAGTGAGCGCAGTGTCTGAAAACAAACTGCGTGCTTCTTCTTCCCCAGCTTGGCCCTCAGAACCAATCTTAAAGGTGCAAAGATTATTTCTGGGCTAAACTGATGAATGGGGATACTGAATCTATAAAACCAAAAATCGTGGCCAAAGACTCTCTAATTAGTCAAAGTTAGAAAGTTGTGTGTTAATTACACTGGCAGGCAGCACAGGGGTCATCCCCAAAATGCATGACTGCACCCCACAAGGATTTTTGCCTTCTATTTATTTCCCAAATTAATACATATGCACAACCCCAGCACCTCCCATCCCCTCTTTGCACTAAAATGAGTTTATTAGCCCTTCACGCGTGCGCAATTCTTCTCTTGAATTGGATCAATGGTCTCGAATTGGGTCAGTGGTCCCAGGGAGGAAGTCAGGAAGGTCTTAATCACATCTCTGTGTCTCTTCTGGCACGATTCAAGACCCCCTGCTTCATGACAGATTGACACAGAGTCCGGGTTCTGGGCTTTTTCTACTGGTTTCAATACAGTAAGAGCTGGACTGAGGGATGCAGGACTCCAGGTGTCTCTTCGAAATGGAATTTATTACATCCAAGACGTTACAGCAGTGCAGGGTTGTGGGTGGCAGAGCCTGTGCCTACAGCTGTCAGCTCCAGCTGCAGGCAGGCCTGGAGACGCACATCCTTCATTCAGGCACTTACTAATGGTGCCGCATGTTGGGCGCCACTGTAAGAGCAGAAATGAGAGATGCAGGACTCCAGGCAGCTCTTCAAAATGCAGTTTATTGTATCCAAGACATTACAGCAGTCCAGGGTCATGGGTGGCAGAGCCTGTGCAGGCAGGTGTCAACTCCAGACAAGCCTGAAGACCCTTTAATTTTGGCTACAAATGCATTATATACTTTTCTTTGCTGAGCATCTTCATACAGTAGAACCAATCTCTACCTTAACTTTTACCCACAGCCTATCATAACTACTATAATTACCCTATTCATGTTACTGTTCTCCAATCACTAAAAGTTAGTACATTACAGTTTAAGCTAGAAGATGTTTTTCAGTTTTCTTGCAGTGGAAAATTCTGAGGCCTTTTTTCTACATTGACAGTCTTGTTTGCCTGTGCTCTTTCTGCTTGGTAAAAGCATCTTCTTGTTTGAGGTGGGTTTATCCTTTGCTCTGAGCCATAAAAACCCCTTCTAACTAACACACCCTTTGCCTCCTTGGTTATCCGGTGAGACCGGCTCAGCAATTCTTCTCTTCTATATCAAAACTTGCTTCCATCACTATTCCTTCTTCAGGTTCTACATTCAAAAATCTTTCTGCTAAGCATACATATCTATGAGACTTTCTTGTCAAACTTTCATCCTTCCCAACACAGTATGTTCCTTCCCAACACAGTATGTTCCTGGTTCACTTGCTCCACTTCCTTCTACAAATGAGCTCATAATATAACAATTAGCTTAAGCGTCTAATAATCATTAACCTATCATTGGTGCATCTAACTTCGCTGTGAACTGATTCTAACTCTCAGCTAAAAACGTAACCCTTTAAAATCATGATTCAACACGAGCATTGTATGGACAGGATCCCAGAGGCCATCCCAAACCATCCCATCCCATCCCACTCCCTCTCTCTTCCAGAGAAACAGGTGTTCCAGCTGCGAGCCCACATGTACCAAGCCAGGAGTTTGTTCGCAGCCGACAGCAGCGGCCTCTCGGACCCCTTCGCACGGGTCTTCTTCATCTCCCAGAGCCAGTGCACCGAGGTGAACATTCCTGGGATTCCTGGGGTGTGGGGATGGCTGGCTCTGCAAGTTCCCGTGGCACAGATCCCATAAATGAGGATCAGGATGGTCCTGGGCTCCTGCAGTGGGAGAGCAGCTCTGGAACTGGGCATTGACTCTTTCCGGGAGATCTCTCCCCAGGAACCCATTCCCAATTTATGTCCCACATCCAGTGGCTGCAATTCCCCACGATTCTCCATGATTCCTTGTGATTCACAGTGATTTCCTGCTGATTTAGGCAGAACTGGGTCATATTAAAGTTATTTTTCAGTCTTCCCTTCCCAGTCCGAGGGTTGCCAAGCTTTAGGAAGCCTGGACACTGGGACTAACCGGACACTGGGAATAACCCAGCTCTGCTCATCTGCTATTGGATTGTTTTCCTCAAAAAAATCCCTGGGTGATTCCAAATGCCTCCCCAGTCCAAAAAACACACAGCAACCCCATCTGCCACCCTTTCCCAGCACCCTGGTCCATTCCTGGAGCAATAGGAATCTCTCCCATTCCTCCAGGTTCTCAACGAGACCTTGTGCCCAACCTGGGACCAGCTCCTGGTGTTTGACAACGTGGAGCTGTACGGGGAAGCTCACGAGATGCGGGATGACCCCCCCATCATCGTCATCGAGATCTACGACCAGGACACTGTGGTGAGAAAATCCCATGGAATTGTGCGTGGTTTGGATGCTGGGATCTCTCCAGATTTGGAGGCAGAGGAGGATTTGGGGAGCTTTTTTTCCTGATCCTTGGAGAACGGTCCTTCCAAATCTCCCACAGAGCCTCTGCCACTCATAAATCCCAGATGTATCTTGTTTTTGGAGAGGGAAGAAAGAGGCTGTAGCCACGGAGCGTTTCCATTTGGAAAAACCGTTCATCCCTGGCCTCCTTGCTGTCCCAACCTTCAGCTGTTCCAAGCCTCCTTCAAGGAGTCAGGACTGAAAGTTTTTCCTGAGCTTTGGCATCCCAAGGCCAGAGCATTGATCCCGTTCCTGTTCCGACCACTGTGGGAAGAAGCATGGGGCTAAATTCGGAATTTCCGTGTTGTATCCCCAGCCCCAAGTGCTCCTGGGGAAAATCACAGGGTTAGTCTTGGAATTCCCATGTTGGAACCCCAATCCCGAGTGCTCCTGGGGAGACTCTCAGGGCTAATTTTGGAGTTCCCATGTTGGATCCCCAACCCCAAGTGCTCTTGGGGAGACTCACAGGGCTGATTTTGGAATTCTCATGTTGGATCCCCAACCCCAAGTGCTCCTGGGGAGAACCACGGGGCTAAATTTGGAATTCCCGTGTTGGATCCCCAACCCCAAGTGCTCCTGGGGAGAACCACAGGGCTAAATTTGGAATTCTCATGGTTGATTCTGAACCTCAAATGCTCCTGGAGAGAACCACAGGGCTAAATTTGGAATTCCCATGTTGGATCCCCAACTCCAAGTGCTCTCTTGATAGGGAAAAGCCGACTTCATGGGCCGGACGTTTGCCAAGCCAGTGGTGAAGATGTCGGATGAGGAGTACTGCCCGCCGCGCTTCCCACCACAGCTGGAATATTACCAGATCTACCGTGGCAACGCCACAGCCGGGGACCTGCTGGCTGCCTTTGAGCTCCTCCAGGTGCCTGCAGGACAAAGGGATGGAAGAATGGATGCAGGGTTGGAAGGGAGAGGGGATTAATTTGTGGAGAATTGGGTAATTGGGAATAACGGGGAATAAATGCCCTCCCATTCACCTGGTCATTGGTCTGCTGGACCCCTGTAGTTTCTCTTGGATGATCAACCACTTGTTGTTCACCAAAAACGCCTGGAAGTGCCCAAGGCCAGGTGGGATGGGGCTTGGAGCAGCCTGGAAAGGTGGAATCTGTCCCTGCCCATGGCAGAGGTTGGGATTCAATGGTCTCTAAAGTCCCTCCCAGCCCAAACCATTCCATGATTCATAATCTGGAGCAATACCAGAGTTCAATTCTTCCACTTTTATGCCTCGTGCTCCATCCGCTGAAATGCTTTTCCCATCTCCTTTTTCTGCCAGGGCAGGTGCTCATCCAAGCCCTTTTCCTTCCAATTTTCCTTGGACTGGGGAAATGGCTCACATGGGATATTTGATCTTTCCCAAGCCCTGGGCTGGAAACGGGACCTTAAACCTGCCCCTGGGCTGACCTCTGGGACCACATCTCTGTTTCCTCACACACAGCCCAGCAGATGCAATTCCAGGATGGAACATCACTGGGATGAGTTGCATTGGTGGGCTGAGAAGTTTGGATTGCTCTGGGGACTGTTCTGTGTGGAATTCCCAGCACCTTCTGTTCTTGTGTTTTCCTCTGCCCAAAGCACCTGTCCTGGTCTCTCAGCCCTCTGAGACACCCCAGCTCCAACAACTGGGACCAGTTCCAGTTGAGACACAGCCCAGTTCCCTCTGGAATTTGTCCCTGCCCATGGCAGGGGTTTGAATGAGCTGATCTTTGAGGTCCCTTCCAACACAAAACCAATCTGTGATTCCACAATTCTGTGAGAAGGACCAAAAACTGCTTCCCAGCAGCTCAGAGAAGCAGATCCTAATCAGTCATCCATCATTTCCAGATTGGCCCTGGGGGTAAATCAGACCTGCCCCCCATCGACGGCCCCACGGACATGGACCGAGGTCCCATCCTGCCGGTGCCTCTGGGAATTCGGCCGGTGCTGAGCAGATACAGAGTGGAGGTAACCTATGTCCATGTGGAGTGTTGTGGGGCAGGAGAACATCTCCAAGGGTGTTGGAAGGGCAGGAGGGAGCTGGGAGTCAAAGATCTGTCTGTGGTAGTCATTCTGGGAACCAGGCTGCAGCATCCCTAAAAAAAACCAGGGATTTGGATCATTCCTTGCTGTCAAACCTGGGCAGGACAGCGAGTGAGCAGCACCTGGGCTGAGATGCAGCTCAGGGAATGTTAGAGATGGACACAGAGCTGGATCATCTGCTCCCAAAGCAGTCCCATAGCTCAGGTGTTCTCTATCCCATCAGCCTCAGGAAACAAGGATGGGAAGCCTCTCATGTATCCATGGATATCTAAAGGGGGATTTTGTATCCAAAATAGTGTGGGCACAACCCAGGGCAGTGCCCGTTCCCTGTGCTGGCACTGCTGGGGCACCTCCAGTGCTGGGGGCAGCTCTGGGCCCCTCCTGCCAGGAGAGACCTGGAGGGGCTGGAGCATGTCCAGGGAAGGGAACAGAGCTGGGAAGGGAATGGAGCCCCAGGAGGGGCTGAGGGAGCTGGGAAGGGGCTCAGCCTGGAGAAAAGGAGGCTCAGGGGGGACCTTGTGGCTCTGCACAAGTCCCTGACAGGAGGGGACAGCCAGGGGGGGTCGGGCTCTCCTCCCAGGGAACAGGGACAGGCCAAGGGGAAATGGCCTCAGGCTGGGCCAGGGCAGGCTCAGGGTGGACACCAGGAGGAATTTCTGCATGGAAAGGGTGCTCAGGCCTTGGCAGGGGCTGCCCAGGGAGGCTTGGAGTGCCCATCCCTGCAGGTGTCCAGGGCAGGCCTGGATATGGCACTCAGTGCTCTGGGCTGGGGACAAGGTAGGGACTGGTCACAGGTGGGACTCAGTGATCCTGGAGGGTTTTCCAAGATTCCATGGCTTTGTGATGTGTCCCTTGGAGGTCCTGGTGGGCATCCCTGACCCAGGCAATGCCCACAGGGATGTTGAGGGCACATCTCAGCCCTGGGTGAAGGTGTCTCTGCTCAGGTAAGGTGCCACTGACCAGGTCTCCACAGGGATCTTGGCTCCTGGTTTTCCACACATTTGCATCACACTAAATGTTCCTCACAATTTTAATTCAGCCACAGGGAATAAGGAGGTGGGGAAAATCTCAGTTTTGGGGAATTTTGGATGGTGGCAGTCTGTTATCCCAGGTAGGGACAGGGAAGTTTCCACAGTGACACTGATCCCATTGGGACAAAGCGATGGCAGTACTGGATCCAGAGCCACCACAGATGGACAGAGCCAGATTCCCAGGGCAGGAAAAGGCCAGGAAGGGAGAAAGGCAGGAAAAGGCCAAGGGAAGTGGGATGGAGACCTTGGGCTGCAGGGTGTCAGGAGGAGACACCTCAGGGATCCACCACTGCCCTGTGATGACATCGGCAGTGGGATCCTTCTCCTTGGAGAACCAGCTCCCAGGGATCGTCCCTCTCACATTCACACTCTCCCTCCACCTCCTGCCCTAGATCTTGTTCTGGGGGCTCAGGGACCTGAAGAGAGTGAACCTGGCCCAGGTGGACCGGCCCCGTGTGGACATCGAGTGCGCCGGGAAGGGCGTCCAGTCTGCCCTGATCCAGAACTACAAGAAAAACCCCAATTTCAGCACTTTGGTCAAGTGGTTCGAGGTGGTGAGTGTGGCCCCTTCCTTCTGATCCCCCAGCTGGAACCCAGAGTTTCTGGAGCCCACCATGGCTCCAAGCCCTTTACACCAGTTCTCCCTAAACAATGGAGCACATGGACACCATTCCTTTACCTGAGGGCTCCCAAGGCACATTTTGCTGGAGCAGATCAGGGCTTCTTCCACCAGCATGATCCCATTCCTAATCCTTACTTTCCTTCCCAGTATAATCCCATTCCTAATCCCTGCCGCCCTTCTCAGTAAAATCCCATTCCTAATCCCTACTTCCCAGCATGATCCCATTCCTAATCCCTACTGCCCTTCTCAGTAAAATTCCATTCCTTATCTCTACTCTATGGCATGATCCCATTCCTAATCTCTACCAGTCTTCCCAGCATGATCTCATTCCTAATCCCTACTCCCCAGTATAATCCCATTCCTAATCCCTATTGTCCAGTATAATCCCATTCCTAATCCCTACTACCCAGTATAATCCCATTCCTAATCACTACTCCCCAGCATGATCCCATTCCTAATCCCTACTGCCCTTCACAATCTGATCCTTTTCCTAATCCCTACCGGTTTTCCCAGCACAATCCCATTCCTAATCCCTACTGCTCTTCCCAGTATGATTCCAGTTCTGGTCCCTTCTGGTTTTCCCAGTATAATCCCATTCCTAATCCTTATTCCCCAGCATGATCCCATTCCTAATCCCTATTTCCCTTCCCAGTATAATCCCATTCCTAATCCCTACTTCCCTTCCCAGCACAATCCCATTCCCATCCCCCCTGCCCTTCCCAGCCCCCAAACCATCCACTCCCATTCCCTGATGACCATCCCTGCCCTGCTCCCCAGGACCTCCCGGAGAACGAGCTGCTGCACCCGCCCCTGAACATCCGCGTGGTGGACTGCCGCGCCTTCGGGCGCTACACCCTGGTGGGCTCCCACACCGTCAGCTCCCTGCGCAAGTTCATCTACCGCCCGCCCGACAAGAAAGCCCAGAACTGGAACATGGCAGGTACCAGGAGTGGGACACGGGGACCTGGTCTGGGACGTCCACGGGGAGAAAAGGGAGGTGGGATGGGCTGCGAGACCATGAGATGGTTGGCTAACCCACAGAGATTCTGGTTTTGGGTCCAGAACTCCAAGAAAATCCCCATCTTCAGCACTTTGGTGGTTCCAAGTAGTGTGCAGACACCCCTAAAAATTTTTGTGGCAAAAGTGAAAAACAGATTGGATTTTTAGTCTTCTGACCTTCAAGTTATTGTTTATTTTTCTCTAATTAAAAATTCTATACACTATTTATATATACACTATATATCTATATATCTACTTATATGTATATATCTACTTATCTATACACGATATATTTATATATACTATTTACAACTTAGTATATTAAAAAAAAGACTAAAAGTTACAAACCACACAAATTTAGTCTTTAAAAACTATTATATTTAACTAATTCTTAAAATGTACTTTATTTCTACTTTTCTACAGATAACTAATTATGTTTACCTACACAACATCTACATTGTGACTCCTTCTAATCAATCACTTTGTACTCCTAACACTATAAAAAATAGAATAAATTAAAAACAAAAAAGAGATCAAATAACACCCAAAATCCTTAATCTTATCTCCTACCCACCTCCATACTAAAAACCCAAAACTAAGTTTTTCACTATATAATAATAAATTTTACACGCCTTAAAATTCTGACTATCCATTTTACACGCTCATAAATTCCAATTCATCCCAAAGTCTTCGAAACTTTCTCCATAAACAAAGATTAAAACCAGCATTCTCCTAAAAATCAAAACATCTCAAAACAAACAAAAAAACATTCCCCATAGACTAAGCTCCAACTCCAACATCTCCACGCCTTCAGGACTCGAGTCCGCAGATGTTCCTCAGGACTGGGGCAGGATTTGGCCACACTCAGTCCCCGAGGTGGCTGTAAAGAGCAGAAGTCCACTCCCCTCCCAACCCCAACCACCCCAATCCATCAGGACCTGCAGGAAAACCCATCCCAGACCCACCTCCCACCCATCCCAGCAGCCAAAGGCTTGGGAGCCTTGGGAATTAGTCCTCTCTGCCCAGTTTTGGGGCTGGAGGCTGGATGAGATTCCCAGGGACATGTCTGCTCCCTACTGCCCTTCCCAGCACGATCCCATTCCTAATTCCCACTGCCTTCCCCAGCATAATCCCATTCTTAATCCTTACTGTCCTTCCCAGCATGATCCCATTCCTAATCCCTACTGCCCTTCCCAGCATGATCCCATTCTTAATCCCTACTGCCCTTCCCACATGATCCTATTCCTTATCCCTAAATCTGGACCAGGGGTTGTGTCTGAGCCACTTGACACTTTCAGGACAATCTACTCTGCCTCTTCTCCTCTGGACATTTCCTGCTTATCCTCCACCTTCCTTTGCTCTGGGTGGGATTTTGATCCTGCTGAAGGCTCCATGCTCATTTCCACTGCTCCAAACAAGGTGGTCCCACAACACTCTGTGGGATCTAAATCCTGTGGGATCTCACCTGAGCTCATCTTCTGGCCTGAATCCTGTAGGATCTCACATGAACTCTTGGTTTCCAGCCTGAGTCCTGTAAGATCTCATTTGAACTCTCACTTTCTGGCCTGAATCCTGTCGGATCTCTCTTGAGATCTCAGTTCCTGGTCTGAATCCTGTAGGATTTCACTTGAAATCTCAGTTCCCAGCCTGAATCCTGTAGGATCTCACCTGAACTCTCAGTTTCTGGCTGAATCCTGTAGGATCTCACATGAACTCTCAATTTCTGGCCTGAATCCTGTAAGATCTTGCCTAAATTCTCACTTTCTGGCCTGAATCCTGGAGGATCTCACCTGAACTGTTTCTCCTCTCCACTGTCCCTCTCCCTTGTTCTTTCTCCTTTTCTGTCCTCTGTCCAGCCAAACACCTCAACGGCTACCTGGCCATGACCAACAGGGCCCACCGCTCTCGTCCCACAGGGGAGATCGTGGTCAACATGGAACCCGAGGTCCCCATCAAGAAGATGGACACGATGGTGAAGCTGGAAGCTGTGAGTATCCGTGTGGCAGCACCTCCTTCCTCATGGAATTGCCGATTTCTGAGGGATTTCAGCCTGAACTGGAGAGGCAGTGTGTCCCAGGGGTGTCACATTCAGTGTGCCCATTTTTGTGCCCAGAATGGGAATTTCAACTCCTTCTCCTGCCTTTCTGCTCCAGAGCTTCCTCCACAAAAACAGATTCTTGACAAGGTGGGCTGGAGTCCCTCTGCTCTGGAGCCAGGCTGGGAGAGCTGGGGGTGCTCCCCTGGAGAGGAGAAGGATCCAGGCAGAGCTCAGAGCCCCTTGCAGGGCCTGAAGGGGCTCCAGGGGAGCTGCAGAGGGACTGGGGACAAGGCATGGAGGGACAGGACCCAGGGAATGGCTCCCAGTGCCAGAGGGCAGGGATGGATGGGATATTGGGAATTGGGAATTGGGAATTGCTCCCTGGGAGGGTGGGGAGGGGCTGGGATGGAATTTCCAGAGCAGCTGTGGCTGCCCCTGGATCCCTGGCAGTGCCCAAAGCAAGGTTGGATGGGGCTTGGAGCAAGCTGGGGGAGTGGAAGGTGTCCCTGCCCATGGCAGGGGGTGGAACAAGATGAGCTTTAAGGTCCCTTCCCACCCAAACCACCCTGGGAATGATGATTTGCACTCAGCTGAGGGTGTGTCCTTAATCTGCTCTCCTTCTCCCTGTTCCCTTCCATCCCGGGGCGGCAGAATTCCGATGCAGTGGTGAAGGTGGATGTGGTAAGTGATGGATCTTCTCTGCATCCGTACTCCCAACCCCCTGCTCCCTCTCCAGCCCTTCCATGCCACCTCTGATGGACCAGGCACCCTTCCTCCGCTTCTGTCCCAGACATAACAACATTGTCCCCTCAAGGGATGTGGCAGTGGCCTCCTCCCTGCAGTTTGGGGAGCTCTTTTGGGCCAGGACTTCTCATCCCAGCTGTCCCAGGACAGGGGGAGGGATGCTGAGGGATATTCCCACCACAACCAGGTTCCAGCTGGGAAAGGTTCCTTTGCTCCACCAAGGGGACCCAAGATGCTTTACTGGGCACAGTTTGACTCATGCCATGGAAGATTCCAGAGATGTAGCCTGGGAAATGCACAGATAAATAGGATGATGGAAATGGGGAGGTGTTGTGGGACTGCCCTATCCCTGGAAGCGTCCAAGGCTAGGTTAGATGAGGCTTGGAATGACCTGGAATGGTGGAAGGCATCAAGATTGGAATTGGATGAGCTTTAAGGTCCCTTCCCACCCAATCCATCCTGTGATTCTGGCACTTTCTCCAAAACCTTGGTCACCCTTGGGTGTTCTGTGGCTGTAAAACGGAGAAAATTCATGAGGCTCCCGAGCCTGAGAGGGGTTCTCCCTCCTCAGGTGCTTCACTTTGGTCCTTCCAGAACCAATTCCCTCTCACCTGATTCCTCCCTTTCCCCTTCTGTGCTTCCCTTGTCCCTTCAGACCGAGGAAGAGAAGGAGAAAAAGAAGAAGAAGAAGAAAGGAGGAGGCGGAGGAGGAGGAGGAGGAGGAGGAGGAGGAGGAGGTGGGGAGGAAGTGGAGGAGGAGGAGCCGGACGAGAGCATGTTGGACTGGTGGTCCAAGTACTTCGCTTCCATTGAGACAATGAAGGAGGTGGGTGAGGAGGAGCAAGGAGGGGTACCCAGGGGAGATGGTTCCCGTCCTGAGAGGTCTCCCCTAATTCCAGCTCCTTCCAAAGCCTTGGGTCTGTGCTTCATTATGTGTGGAAACCCCCCATCCTGAGGATCTTCCTGATGGGGAGAGCCCTAAAAAGTTCTGTGCTAGTTGAGAGCACGAACGGGACTTTTGGTTTTTCAGTCTTCAGGTTGTTGTTTATTTTTCTCTTATCAAAAGTTCAGCACTCCCTCTACATCTCAGACTTAGCATACAAAGAGAAAGGCACCAGAAGTCACAAGACACACAGGTTCAAGGTCTTTTAAAGCTATTTTGTCCTATTAACTCTTAGAACATATTTTATTTCTACCTTTCTACCAATAATTATTTGTCTGTTCATGCAACACTCGCATTGCAGCTCTTTCTAACCAATCCCTCTGTGCCACCAACGCTGCAGAAAATGGAGTAGATGAAGAACAAGAAGATCAGACAACACCCAAAATCTTCCATCTTGTCTCCTATCCACCTCTATACTAAAAACCCAAAACTCTTAAATTTTTGACCTTGTGATAAACTACACTATTCTCTATTGCACACACTCGTAGATTCCAATTCATCCCAAAGTCTTGGAAGCTTTCTCCATGGACAAAGATTGAAAGCAGTGTTCTCCTGGATGTCAGGACTTCTCACGACAGGCAGAGAAACATTCCTTGTGCCCTGGGTTCCAGCAATTATGGAATCCCAAAATTATTCAGGCTGGAAAAGCCCTTGGAGACCATCGAGTCCAAGCATTCCCCGGTACTGCCAAGGCCACGACTCTGTCCCCAAGTGCCACATCAATGTGCCTTCAAATCCCCCTAGGGATGGGAACTCCACCACTGCCCTGGGCAGCTTTTCCAGGAAAAGATTGTTCCTAATATCCAGTGGTTTCCTTTCTCCCCCAGCAACTCCGGCAGCAGGAAGCGGCTGCGGCAGAAGCAGAGGAGAAGGAGGAGATGGAGATTGGAGAGGGTAAGGCTGGGAGAGAGAGAGAGGGAACACGGCAGGGAAAGGTGGGATCAGGATTCCTCTTGGTGCTTGGACATCCCTCTGGGAATCTGCCTCAGCTCCGAGCCAAACCAGACACTCCCAGTGTGTTGTGTTTTCCCAAAAAGGGTTGATTTTTGTGGGTTTTTGCAGGGTTTTTCCCTGCATGTTGAACTCTTTGTCTGCTGTTCTAATGTGGGCAGTGAAGACAAATACACAATTTAGGGCAAGTTCTCTCACCTAACTCATCAATTTATATATCAATTTATATCATTTTATACATTATATATGATTTTTTCACTTATTATTATTTTATAAAATTATGAGATTAATGATGCCCTAAATGTGTTTTTCTCTGAAGGAATTCGGGTCTGTAGGTCAGGTGGATTTCTGACCTTGCCTAAATTTGGGGGAGACTCATTTTGTCTCAAAAATGATGCCAGTCAAGAATCCTGGGAGTGGTTGGTCAAGGGTGACTTTGTCCATCTGGCCATGCCACCAGCAGGGCTGGGAGGGGTATCCCTGAGGAATTCCACCCTTGCTCTCCATGTGCTCCATGTCCCCATGACAGGGGGTTGTTGTTGTGCCCAGGTGATGCAAAACCCTTCAGCTGAGTAAAATTCTGAGCCTGGTTTCTTTTGCAAAATCAATTTTGTATCCCAGGAAAAATGAGGTCTTTCCTGTCTGAGCTTGGAGAAAACTCTGAGCAGGTTCTTCTGGGCTTGCACTGGTGTCCTCCGGGGTTTTATTTCTTTTTAGAATGGTCCATTTCCCTTGGCTCTCCCACTCCTTCCCCCTTTCCTCATCCATGTTTTTCCATCTGTCTGTCTGTCTCCATCACTGGATAATGTCCAGCCCTCATGAAAGCTGGCAGTCACCAAGGGACAGGAATTGCAGAGGGGGGAAGGAGTTTCCCTTGAATCCACCTTTTCCAGCAGCCTCTTCCCAGCTCTCCATGACTGGTGGTTGCTCCAAACGAGACTCTGGTGACCTGTGGCTGCAGCTGGTCCTGGACAATCTGAGGGCAGCAGCACCAAGCACTGTCCCCTCTGTATTCCCAGGCTGGGGTTCCACTCCCCAGGCTCCATAAAGCAGGAGAAGTCTCTGGCAGGAGGAAGAAAATTCCCAAAATTCACTGAATCACAGGGTTGGAAGAGACCTTCAAGGCCATTGAGTCCAACCCAGCTCCAACATCTCAACTCACAACCCTGGCACCCAGTGCCACATCCAGGCTTTGGTAAACACACCCAGGGATGGGGATTCCACCACCTCCCTGGGCAGAACATTCCAGAACTTTATCACCTTTCTGTAAAGAACTTTTTCCTGATATCCAGCCTAAATTTCCCTTGGCAGAGCTCAAAGCTGTGTCCTCTGGTTCTGCAAGTGCTGTCTGGAGAAAGAGCCCAGCCCCACCTGAGCACAGCCACATTTCAGGGGATGTAGAGGGTGATAAGGGCACCCCTGAGTCTCCTTTTCTCCAGGCTGAACACCACCACCTCCCTCAGTGGTTCCTCACAGGGTTTGTGTTCCCAGCCCCTCTCCAGCCTCATTGCCTCCTCTGGACACTCCCCAGGTCCTCCCAATATCCTTCCCAAACTGAGGAACCAGAACTGGACACAGCACTCGTGGTGTGACCTCACCGGCGCCAGGTACAGGGGCAGAATGGCCTCCCTGCTCCTGCTGGCCACACCATTTCTGCCGTGGGCAGGACCAGGTTTTCTCACCACTGTCAGAGGGCTCTGTCCATGTTTTGTAGTCCTTCAAGTGATTCCTGCTCAGGTCAGCCCTGGAATTCCCTGCACAGAGATCTCCAGGCTGTGGGAGACGCTGCGATCCAGAGCCAAGGAAAGACAGGGCAGGGCTGGGATGGGTCTTGCAGGCAGCAGCAGCTGGCAGCTTTCATGCTCCTCTTCTTTGAAGGGCCTTATCCAAGCCCTGCCACATCTCCCCCACCTCTCCTGACCCTCATTTCCATTCTCCCCCTCCCTCCCTCCTTTCCATCTCCTCCCTCTGTGCCACTCACCCCGGACTCAGAGTGATGCCAAACTTGGTGACTCTCCCATGAAAGGCTCCAAGGCCCAGGTGAAGAACAAGGACAAGGACAAGGACAAAGACAAGTCCAAGGCACCCAAAGATGACAAGAAAAAGAAGCAGCAGCCGGTCCCTGAGCTCCCCGAGAAGAAGAACAAGCAGAAGATCGATGAACTCAAGGTACTGGGGGGTGCTTCTGAGGAAGTACCTAATTGTGGGGATGATGTGCTTTGGGACATCTCTCCTAGGGATTTATCTTGGGATGAGGCTTCCCAGCCTCTCTCCATAGCTGGAGGTCATGAGAAAAGGGGTTGTCCTGGGATAGGCTCATCCCTGGGGAAGCTTGGAGGTGTCCCAGCTCCAAGGGAGAGTTTTCCTGCTGGCCCAGACAGGATTCAGGACAGGGTTGGGCTCTGGTTCAGTGATCCCAAGGATTTCTCAGGATTCATGTCACCTGTGCTTCTGGGGTTCAGATGGGGTTTAGACCTGGATCTTTCACAGAGGGGGAACAACAGCCCCACCAATTGTTCCAAGACTCCCTTTTTCCAACCTAATAATGCTGGAGATCCTTCTCCTTTCCTAGAAAAATTAACCACTGGGAGCTGAGGTGTTCACAGAATCCCAGGATCACTGAGATTGGAAAAGCCGTCCCAGACCATCGAGTCCAACCTGTAACTGATCCCCACCTTGTCCCCAGCCCAGAGCACTCAGCGCCACATCCAGGAATTCCTTGGACACCTCCAGGGATGGGCACTCCAAACCTCCCTGACAGCTCCTTCCAAGGCCTGACCACCCTTTCCATGAGGAAATTATTCCCAATATCCAATCTGAATCTTCCTGGCACAGCTTGAGGCCATTTCCTCTTGTCCTGCCCCTCATTCCTTCTGAGCTGATTGAGTACTCCCCACATCTTTTGCTCACCTTTGTTTTTATCCCAAATTCCCTCCTTTAAACTTTTTTTTCATCTCAGGTCTTCAACAAAGAGCTGGAATCAGAGTTTGACAACTTTGAGGATTGGCTGCACACCTTCAACCTGCTCCGGGGGAAGATTGGGGACAACGACGACAACGCCACAGAGGAGGAGCGGATAGTGGGGAGGTTCAAGGTGGGTGATTAGGAATTCTGGCCAGGATTTTGGGGAGGGTGTTTTGGGATGGGTTTGCCTCCCTGGAGGCTCTAGGTAGCAGGACTCAGTTGGTTCATACCCTCCCTCGCATCAGGGCTCCATGTGCGTCTACAAAGTGCCGCTCCCCGATGACATCAGCAAGGAGGCAGGATACGACCCCACCTTTGGGATGTTTCAGGGGATCCCCAGCAATGACCCCATCAACGTGCTGGTCCGAGTCTACATCGTGCGGGTGAGTGGGAATTTGGGGTGTGGCAGGTGGAACCTGGCACTCCCTTCCACCCAGAGCTGGTCCTGGTGCCGTAGGATGGTGGGATTCAGCTCCAGCACTCCAGGACTGATGCCTTGAGAAGGCTGACCTAGAACAGAGACTAAAAATTAAAGCAGGGATTTATTAAAAGGATCTGCTCAATGGTGAGGAGCAGTGCAAGAGCCCAGTCAGGGCTGCACCCAAAATGAACCCAAAATGGTCACAAAATGCACAACCGCTCACAGGGTCTCTCACTTTGATAAGTTCTGCTCCATTTGCATAATGGAGCTAATTGTCCAATTAGAGCTCCAGCCCATGAAGTCCCCTCCTTGTTTTTCTCTCTTCAGCCCACATTGTTTGTGCTCTTGGGCCTGAGATTTGGATCATTTGTCCTTAGTCCCCAGCTAGAGAAAGAATTGTTTTGTCTCCCTGCTCTGTGCAGAGAGCTCACCATCCCATAATATGAAGCCCAGACCCACCCACTAAAGCAGCACAGAATCTGAAAAATAGAAAAGCCAAACCTGAGGCATCACCAGTGCTTCAGGACCCAGGATGCAGCTTGAGGATTGAAGCAGCTCCTTGGTTTGGGTGGGAAGGAATGGTGGGAAATGGAATGGTTTGGGTGGGAAGGGACCTTAAAGTCCATCCTGCTCCACCCCCCTGCTGTGGGCAGGGACACCTCCCACTATCCCAAGCTGTTCAGGGACATCCCAGGATATCCAGACCCAACGCTATCTCCAGGGCTGTGTGCTCCCAGCACTGGGAACAGGACAGATCCAAGCTCCTGCCAGATCCAGAGACCTCTGTCCAGCAGGTCGGATGGACCGGTGTGTTCTGGTGCTCAATTCCCATGGATAGTTTGGATCAGCCTGTAGTGTGAGGTGTTGGTTCATTCCACAGCCACACCACCACCCTGGTGATGGTTCAGGATGGGAGAGAATGGGAGAAAAAGGGTGGAATGGGATCTGGCAGGATTGAGGAGATCCTTGTGAAGGACACGGCACTGCCTTGAACACACGTTCTGTGATCGTTGACGTGATCCAGCCAACACAGGTTTTTCCTCTATGTATGGAATGTGCTCTGGGAAAAGTCACTTCCTGACTCCTGAACTGGTCATCCTCCTGTCCCTAAACATGGAATTCCCCAGCCAGGCACTTGGGAGGGATCTCCATCCTGCTGGAAGCACCTGGGCTGCCCTTTGCCACAACCTTGTCCCATTGTGTTACAAACAGAATCTACTTTTGGCTTCGTTTCCCACCAGCCTGGTTTTCCATCCAGAGCTGCTTCCCACTGGGATATGGAGCCTCCCACCCATTAGCAGGCTGGAATAGCAGACACCAGCTTGGTCAATCCCAAAACCAGCCAGGACTGGGTGGATGTGTTCTCATCTGCTGCTGTGCCATGCTTGGAGGTGGGACTGGAGAGTTTGGGGGTCCTCACCCCCTCTCTGAGGAGAATCCAGCATGGAGAGGACACGAGGGGAAGGGGATAGATGTCTTGAAATCTTGGCCAGGTTCTTGCTGGGGATGTTTCCTTAGAGTCTCTTTCTTGCCTCTGGTGAGTTTCCAAAAGTCACTGTGGTGACATCTCAGGACAAAGCCTGTTCCAAACCCTCCCTAAACTAGGACAGGGATTTACACGGGGCAGGAATATTCCCAGTTTAGTCCAAGACACCCTATTTCATCCCCTTTTCATTCCAAGACACTCTGTTTAGGGACTGAAGCAGCCGGGTGTTCTCAGGGTGTAGGAATGTGATGGAGTGACCAAATTATCCTTTGTCTGCTTAAAAAGGAAAAAAGCCCAGAAGTTTCTCTCTTCAATTTGGTACAAAAGACACCTCATAGGACCTTTGAGACTTCACCTCAAACCTGGGGTTCCCAATTGGACAGAGGCCAAGAGGTCCCACCTAGGTAATTCACTAGAAAAAGAAGAGCACCAAGGAAATAATCAATTTTGTGGGGTGTTGTAGAAGGAGCAAGAACCTCTTGCCCCTGGCTTGGGCTTTTCTCTAAAAGAGCTTTGTTATTTTATCTTTTATTAAACATTTTCCTGTTTCCAACACTACCTCAGAAGCCATCCTGATAATTTTATGCTGTTCTAGGTAGTTGAGCTATCTAAGGAAATGGCTTTTGTGGAGTGTTTTAGAAGCAGTGAGAACCTCTTGCCCCTGGCTCATGTTTTTCTCTGAAAGAGCTTTGTTATTTTATCTTTTATTAAACCTTTTTCTGTTTCCAACACTACCACAGAAGCCATCCTGCTGATTTTATGCCGTTCTGGGTAGCTGAGCTATCTCAGCTGTGATGGGTTCTCTGAGAGCTCATAAGACCTGGCTCGAAGAGAAACCATCCTCAGGGATGGAGAACCTGCCCATCCCTGAATCCTTGGCTGCTGTGGACAGTGCTGACCTTTCCCATCTGTTCCCTGCAGGCCACGGACCTCCACCCAGCTGACATCAACGGGAAAGCCGATCCCTACATCGCCATCAAGCTGGGCAAGACGGACATCAAGGACAAGGAGAACTACATCTCCAAGCAGCTGAACCCTGTTTTTGGGAAGTAAGTCTGCGCCTGGAACTGCCGAGCTGAGCCCGAGCTTGCCAGACCTCAGACCTGCAGCTGAGGTGTCCCATGGCTGCTCTTTGAGCTGGATTTATCTTTATTTATCTTTACTATTTAGCTTTATTTATGGGATTTATTCCACAGTGTGGATGTCCTTCCAGGATGTCGTTCAAGAGACAAACCTGAAATTTATCTTATCAAGGTGAAACACCTACTTAGGAATAATTAGACCTAAATTTGAATGAGAATAAGACACAAACTCAGTGTCTTGGTTTGGAAAGACAGGAGTCTGCTAAGGAAGGCAGGAGCCTCCCCTGAAATGGAAAATGTAAACACTCCCCACCCCTCTGAATTGCTACAAGTTTTAAATTAAGGGGCTCTCAGGCAAAAAATATGGGAGCAGGAAATAACAGTTCTTTAATAGGGAAGAAAACAAAAGAATAAAATAAACAATGCAGTACAGTAGAACAACACTGGCAGAGTCAGAACACAACCTGACACCCTGTGGGTCAGGGTGTTGGTGGCAGTCCAATTGGAATTGTGGCTGCAGCCCTCCTGCAGTGTCAGGTGTGGTTCTGCTGGAGCAGGGATCCTGTAGAAAAACGGTGTAGAGGAAGCTCCAAAGATCCAGTGGAAGAAGAGGAAGCTGCTGTTCCTCTGGGAAATCCAGTGGAGAAGCCGTGCTGGTGTTCCAGAATCTCAGATTAAATCTGGGTAGGAATTCTTGGCTCCTCCCTCTGGGTGGAGCATCTCCCAATGGGATGCTGTAGTTCTTATCAGCCATGCAGTGACATTCAATAGTCTGTTATCAGCAGATGTCCCCTCCCGAGGGAGGAGTGATTGTGATCACTCAGAGAGAGAGATAAGGCAAACTGCCCACTTGACAAAAGACAACTGCCATACAGGTGGTAATTGAATATGCCTTGCCTTGTAATCTGGAACACTCAGCCTCAGGGATGTTGGGACATCCAGGTCAGGGATTTTCCTTCCTGTCAAGGGCTGGTGGTTGAGTTAAATCCCATCTCAGATGTCCTGCAGTGATGGATGCAGACAAAACACCATCCATGGACTGGAGCAGACACACCTCTGTCCTGAGTGGCAGCCAGACCCTGCAGCAGCTTTTCTCTGCTTCCCCCAATCCCAGATCCTTTGACATCGAGGCCACCTTCCCCATGGAGTCCATGCTGACCGTGGCTGTGTACGACTGGGATTTGGTGGGCACTGACGACCTCATCGGGGAGACCAAGATCGACCTGGAGAATCGCTTCTACAGCAAGCACCGCGCCACCTGCGGCGTGTCCCAGACCTACTCCATGTACGGGAAAAGCCTTCCCAGCCCCACCTCACACCTGGACCGTCCTCTGTGTCACCTCCCAGCCAGGGATCCCACAGGAATCTCCCCCCTTGGCTGCCTGCTGATCTTGGAATGATTTGTTTTGGGAAAAACTTCAGGCTGTCCAATCCTGCAAGGGTCAGGGATGAATGGAAGAGTCTGTGCTATCCCTGGTTTTGTCACCAGGATTAGGGAGTGGTGGAATGGGTCGTCAGGAGCCCAGGGGAGGAGGGAGGGACTGGGGGGCCTGGGAAGAGGGATGAGGTCAGGGCTAATATGGGAGCAGAGCCAACGGGGTGATGCCGAGCATCAGGAATCAAGCAGGATGCACTGGGAATGTGCAGCAGATGTGAGCCAAAGTTGGGTGGAAGTTGTTTGCAAAAGGGGCACAGAGGAATCAGATTTGCTCTAAAGTTTCAACTTTGCTGCCTCAAATTCTTTCCCTGGGAATTCTGGGTGCTTCGTGATGCAGTGGGGTTTTTTCCTGGCAAAAGGGAAAACATTTCTTTGTCCTCACAACCTTTTTTGTCTGATCTTCCCTCCTGTTCCCAGCCATGGGTACAACACCTGGCGTGACCCCATGAAGCCCTCCCAAATCCTGTCCAAGCTGTGCAAAGAGGGAAAAGTGGATGGGCCACACTATGGGCCAGGAGGAAGAGTGAAAGTTGCCAACAGGGTCTTCACCGGCCCCACGGAGATTGAGGATGAAAATGGTATGGCCCTGTGGGATCATCCCATGGGATGGAGGTTCTGGAGCAGAGCAGGGGTCTGGGGGGTCTCCTCATCATCCAGGGTTGGAGTCTCAGAGTAGTTTGAATCATGGAGTGGTTTGAAATGGACCTTTGAAGGTCCTCCAGTCCAACCTCCCCCAGACAGGTGTGGTGGGTTCATCACCCAGCCCTGCAGTCACCATCCCAGTATGGAACCAGTTATAGAGTCCTACAGACCCTCCAGACCAGAGAGTTCCTCTTGGAATCACTCAAGGACATACATGGACACCCAAAGCTGCCTCTGGAAATGCCCTCCGAGCAGCTCATGTCCCAAGAGCCATGGAGACACCTCCAGCATTTAGGGAATTGTTATCCATGGAAATGCATTCCCAAACAATGGGAGATGAGGATTGTGTCCCAGCACACTCAGCGTGCCCAAGAAAGAGGGAAATAGCTCAGGAGGGGTGAAGGAAAGAAGGAAAATGTGGTCAGTGGACTGTTTCAGACAGGGAAAACTGAATGGGGATCTGAACCTTCTACAGGGATTGGAGAGAGGCAAGAGGAGTTAGGAAGTGTTAGCTGAGGGACAAAGTGTTCCCAAGGGATGGAGAGGATGAGGCAGTTCTGCAACCTTGGGACAAAATGTTCCCAAGGGATGGAGAGGATGAGGCAGTTCTGTATCTTGTGGAACAGTTCTGCACCCTTGGGAATACTTTGTCCCAAGGGATGGAGAGGATGAGGCAGTTCTGCACCTTGAGACAGTTCTGCAACCCTTGGGACAAAGTGTTCCAAAGGCATAGAGAGGATGAGGCAGTTCTGCAACCTCGGGACAAAATGTTCCCAAGGGATGGAGAGGATGAGGCAGTTCTGCACCTTGGGACACAGTTCTGCAACCCTTGGGACAAAGAGTCTGCAAAGCATGGATGGGATGAGACAGTTCTGCACCTTGGGACAGTTCTGCAAACCCTTGGGACAAAGTGTTCCCAAGGGATGGATGGGATGAGGCAGTTCTGCACCTTGGGACAGTTCTGCAGCCCTTGGGACAAAATGTTCCCAAAGGATGGAGAAGAGGAGGCAGTTCTGCACCTTGGAACACAGTTCTGCAATCCTTGGGACAAAGTGTTTGCAAAGCATGGATGGGATGAGGCAGTTCTGCACCTTGGAACACAGTTCTGCAGCCCAAGGGATGGAAAGGATGAGGCAGTTCCGCACCTTGGGACAAAGTTTTCCCAAAAGATGGAGAGGATGAAATAGTTCTGCACCTTGGGACAGTGCTGCAGCCCTTGGGAACACCTTGTCCCAAAGGATGGAGAGGATGGGGCAGTTCTGCACCTTGGTACAGTTTACAGTTCTGCAGCCCGAGGGATGGAGAGGATGAGGCAGTTCTGCACCTTGGAGCACGGGTGGAGACCCTGGGTGCTTTCCTGTCCCTGTGTCCCTGTCCCAGCTGTCCGAGCTCTCCTTTCTCCTCCAGGCCAGAAGAAGCCGACGGACGAGCACCTGGCGTTGGCGGTGCTACGGCACTGGGAGGACATCCCGCGGGCCGGCTGCCGCCTCGTCCCCGAGCACGTGGAGACACGGCCGCTGCTCAACCCCGACAAGCCGGGCATCGAGCAGGTCTGACATTCCAACGGGATTGGGGGCAGCCCATGGGGGCCAGTACAGCCCTAACCCACCTCAGGGTGGGCAGAAGAGAAAACCTCCAGTGCCTCCCGATCCATCCTCATCCATTTCACATTCCACAGTCCCGTGTGATTCCCCATATCTGAGCACATGGGAGCAAAATTCCCAATGGATTCCCAAGCAGAAGGGACTGGGAATTCCCTGGAGCCCTCAAACCTCCTGGAGTCCTCAGCAGGACTCTGAGCCAGTTTTGGCGGGGAGGTCACTGCTCTGTTGAGTAAAGGGGGAAGAGCAGGAACAGAGTTAGGTTTGGTCGTTTTGCAGACCCAATTTTGGTCAGAAATCTCCCAAAATCCAAGCCTGGGCTGCCCCATTGAGCCTTTGGCAAGCTCTTTGGAGAGGCTGGGAGCAGAGGAGGGAAAGATCCCTTTGGTGCTCTGTTCACCCTGGTGAGGCTGATCCCAGCTCACATGAAGATTATGGAATCATGGAATGGTTTGGGCTGGAAGTGCCTTAAAGCCCATCCAGTTCCACCCACTCCATGAGATGTTTCTGCAGAGATGGAGAAGGATTCGTGGCATGGGAGAAGCTTGCCCCACTCCACATCTGGCATGGCCAGGGTGATGAACAGGGGGACACTGGTGGGGAGGGGACAGGAGGGACAAGGGGAGCTGACTGTGCCTCTTCCACCCCACAGGGCCGCCTGGAGATGTGGGTGGACATGTTCCCCATGGACATGCCAGCGCCCGGCCCTGCCATCGATATTTCTCCCAGGAAACCAAAGAAGTAAGGACCTTGGTTTATGTTTCCCCATCAAGAAATTCCCAGCCAAGCAGAAGCGATGAAAAACTCCCCAGCCTGCTGGGAATTTCCTGGAGACCCCCGAACCTCCTCAGGAGGACTCTGAGCCCATTTTGGGGGGAATCACAGCCCTGTTGAGTAAAGGAGGGAGAGCAGGAACAGAATTGGGCTCTGGTCGTTTTGCAGACCCAATTTTGGTCAGAAATCTCCCAAAATCCAAGCCTGGGCTGCCCCATTGAGCCTTTGGCAAGTTCTTTGCAGAGGTTGGGAGCAGAGGAGGGAAAATTCACCTTGGTGCTTGGCTCACCCTGGTGAGGCTGATGCAAGATCATGTGGAGATCATGGAATCATGGAATGGTTTGGGATGGAAGAGACTTTAAAGCTCATCTTGTTCCACCCCTGCCATGGGCAGGGACACCTTCCACTACCCTAGAAACCCTTGGATGGAGCTCCCAGCCCCATCCAAGAGTTGGACACTGCCAGGGATCCAGGGGAAGCCACAGCTGCTCTGGAAATTCCAGCTCAGCCCCTCTCCACCCTCCCCAGGGAACAATTCCTCATTCCCAATATCCCATCCAGCCCTGCCCTCTGGCACTGAGAGCCATTCCCTGGCTCCTGTCCCTCCATGCCTTGTCCCCAGTCCCTCTCCACCTCTCCTGGAGCCCCTTCAGGCACTGTAAGGGGTCTGGGGTCTCCCTGCATCCTTCTCCAGGTGAACATTCCCAGCTCTCCCAGTCTGTCCCCATAGGAAGAGTCCCATCCCTGTAATCATCTCCACGGTTGAGGTCCCCTCCTGTCCCTGATCCTGCCCTCCAGATCCCTGGGGCAGATCTCTATGAGCAATTCCCTGTTCCTGGCACCTGGCTCTATGCTCTGGCAGCACCACCCCATCCCTCCTATCCCATTCCCTCTTCCCATTCCCTGCTCCTGTGCCTCACCTCCCTTTCCATCCCTCGGGCAGGTACGAGCTCAGGGTGATTGTGTGGAACACCGACGAGGTCATCCTGGAGGACGACGACTACTTCACTGGGGAGAAATCCAGTGACATTTTTGTCAGGGGGTAGGTACAGCCTGGAATTCCAGCAGGGAGAAATCCAGAGACATTTTTGTCATAGGGTGGGTACAGCCTGGAATTCCACTGTTGAGAAATGCAGGGACATGTTTTTCAAGGGGTAGCCTGGAATTCCACTGGGGACAAATCCAGTGACATTTTTGTCAGGGGGTAGGTACAGCCTGGAATTCCACTGGCACCCCTTGTACCTCTCCTGGGGTGGGAACCAGTCCCCACTGGCAGTGCTGGGGGACCCAAAACCAGCCAGGACTGGGTGGATGTGTTCTCATCTGCTGCTGTGCCATACTTGGAGGTGGGACTGGAGAGTTTGGGGGTCCTCACCCCCTTTCTGGAGAGAATCCAGCATGGAGAGGACACAAGGGGAAGTGGATGGATGTCTCAGCATCTTGGCAAGGTTCTTGCTGGGGGTGTTTCCTTAGAGTCTCTTTCTTGCCTCTGATGATATTCCAAAGATGCTGCTGGTGTCTCCTGTGCTGTTTCCTGCCTCTCCCCCTCTCCTTGGCTGCACATCCGGTGGGCCCTGCTTGGAGCTGTGGGTGCTTCTCTGGAGCTCCACTGGGGTGGTTTTGGATTGTGACAATTTCCTGGCAGGAGAGATGTCTGGCATTGCAGAGGCTGAGAGATACGGACCATGCTATGCAAGCAAATCTAGCTTATTACACTTTTGACCAATATTTACAGTTCCTTAGTTTCCACACAAAATTTCCCACTCTGACCCCCTTGCCCCCATTCCCTTAGCAACACAATCTTTTTGGTTATGAAGTCCCTGTTACATCCTCTTGCACCAGCAATGTCCTTGTTACATCTTCTCTCATCAGAGCAGTCAGAGTGACCTGTGGTTATGCTCCTCACTCGGGGCTCAACAAATGTGGAATTTTTCTTCGCTCGGGGTCACCAAATGTGGTTGTGTTCCCAGGGGTCCCAGGATGAGGGAAGAGACGAGAATCTTGACTCCATGTTTCAGAAGGCTGATTTATTATTTTATGACATATATTATATTAAAAGAAAATTATATATTAAAACTATACTAAAATAATAGAAGAAAGGATTTCACCAGAAGGCTAGCAAGGAAAGGAATGATAATAAAATCTTGTGACTGACCAGAGAGTCCGAGACAGCTGGACTCTGGCTGGCCATTAATAAAAACAACCATATGAGAGCAATCACAGATCCACCTGTTGCATTCCACAGCAGCAGATAATTATTGTTTACATTTCATTTCTAAGGCCTCTCAGCTTCTCAGGAGAAAAAATCCTAACAAAAAGATTTTTATAAAATATGTCTGTGACAGCTCCCAAGTCCTGTACAACTCCTCCACATCTCCTCACCCAGGGTAAACCCTCAGACAACCCCTTTGAATCTCCTTCTCCTGAAGTTCTCTGTTCCCTCTGGGATCCTCCTGCCACTTGGATTTGCTGCTGCAGTGCCTGGAGCAGTCCTTGTTCATAACTTTTAGGTTTTTCCAGTCCTGGAGACACCCTGGCTGCCTGGATGGGGTGGTCCTGTCCCCTCTCCTGCCCTATATAAACCTGTGCCCCCCTCTCACCCCCTTCCTGGGCCCTGCAGGTGGCTGAAGGGGCAGCAGGAGGACAAGCAGGACACGGATGTCCATTACCACTCCCTCACCGGTGAAGGCAACTTCAACTGGCGCTACATCTTCCCCTTCGACTACCTGATGGCCGAGGAGAAGATCGTCATCTCCAAGAAGGAGTCCATGTTCTCCTGGGATGAGACCGAGTACAAGATCCCGGCCCGCCTCACCCTGCAGGTCTGGGACGCCGACCACTTCTCGGCCGATGATTTCCTGGGTACGTGCAGGGCCCAGAGCACCCCACAAACCCCCTGAGCTGCTGCTGGACAGAGCAGGTGGGGTGAGAGGGCAGAAAGGGTCTGCAGAGGGGTCTGGACAGGCTGGATCCATAGGACAAGTGCCAGGTCCTGAACTGGGGTCACACCAACCCCACCAAGTGCTCCAGGCTGGGAAAGTGGGGTGGGAAGGGCCCTGGGTGTGCTGTGCCAGTGGCTGGACATGAGCCCAGGTGTGCCCAGGTGTGCACGAGGCTACTGGCCCCTGGGCTGTGCCAGCTCTGGGGTGGCAGCAGGGCCAGGGCAGTGCCCATCCCCTGTGCTGGCACTGCTCGGGCACCTCCAGTGCTGGGGGCAGCTCTGGGCCCCTCCTGCCAGGAGAGACCTGGAGGGGCTGGAGCGTGTCCAGAGAAGGGAACAGAGCTGGGAAGGGAATGGAGGCCCAGGAGAGGCTGAGGGAGCTGGGAAGGGGCTCAGCCTGGAGAAAAGGAGGCTCAGGGGGACCTGGTGGCTCTGCACAAGTCCCTGCCAGGAGGGGACAGCCAGGGGGGGTCGGGCTCTGCTCCCAGGGAACAGGGACAGGCCAAGGGGAAATGGCCTCAGGCTGGGCCAGGGCAGGCTCAGGGTGGGCACCAGGAGGAATTTCTGCATGGAAAGGGTGCTCAGGCCTTGGCAGGGGCTGCCCAGGGAGGTTTGGGGTGCCCATCCCTGCAGGTGGCACCTGGATGTGGCACTGAGTGCTCTGGGCTGGGGACAAGGTGGGGAGCAGGCACAGGTTGGGCTTGAGGGTCTCAGACATGGAAACATTCATGTCTCCATGATTCTGAGATCCTTTTCTGTTCTCTGCTGCTCCTGTAGCCAAGACACCCCATTTTCCTTCCCAGACCTGATTTAAAGCTGCTCCCAGGGCAGGAGATGCTGGTCCAGCCCATCTCCAGCCAAGGGTTTTGCCTTTTTGGCACACCAACCTCTTTCCTCCCCTTTGTCCTGCCAGGGGCCATCGAGCTGGACCTGAACCGCTTCCCCCGAGGAGCCAAGACATCCAAGCAGTGCAGCCTGGAGATGGTGACCAACGAGGCTGAGCTGCCCATGATCTCCATCTTCAAGCAGAAGCGGGTCAAGGGCTGGTGGCCATTCGTGGCCAGAGATGAGAACGATGAGCTGGAAGTCACTGTAAGGATGGGGAAAAGGAAGGGTTTGCCTCCCGGGCACTGCACTCTTGTGGACACCCTGCTTCCCCCTCATGGGGAAGCAGGGTGTCCCCCTTTGTTCCTTCTGGCCTGGGAGCACATCCCAGGCCTCACCAGTGCTCTCTGCTCCCTGCAGGGCAAAGTTGAAGCTGAGCTGCACCTTCTGACAGCAGAGGAGGCTGAGAAATCCCCTGCTGGGCTGGCTCGGAATGAGCCTGATCCCCTGGAGAAACCCAAGTGAGTGGGAGAAGCCTCTCTGCAGCAGGGACCTGGGATTATGGGATTATGGGATTCTGCTCCCACCTGCCTTGCTGCATCCAGCTCCAAGCCCCAAAACAGGAAAGATGTGGACTTGATGGAAAGGGGCTAGAGGAGGCCATGGGGGTGCTCTGAGTCTGGAGTCCCTCTGCTCTGGAGCCAGGCTGGGAGAGCTGGGAGTGCTCACCCGGAGAGGAGAAGGATCCAGGGAGAGCTCAGAGCCCCTTGGAGGGCCTGAAGGGGCTCCAGGAGAGCTGCAGAGGGACTGGGGACAAGGGATGGAGGGACAGACCCAGGGAATGGCTCCCAGTGCCAGAGGGCAGGGCTGGATGGGATATTGGGAATTAGGAATTGCTCTCTGGCAGGGTGGGCAGGCCCTGGCACAGGGTGTCCAGAGCAGCTGTGGCTGCCCCTGGATCCCTGGCAGTGCCCAAGGCCAGGCTGGACAGGGCTTGGAGCAACCTGGGATAGTGGAAGATGTTCCCACCCATGGCAGGGAGTGAAACAAACAAAAAACCAAAAAGAACTTTAAGGTCCATGAATCCCTTTCCTATGGTGATGGATTAATGATGGGTGTTTGGTTCCCCTGCAGCCGCCCAGACACGTCGTTCATCTGGTTCCTGAACCCGCTCAAGTCCATCAAATACCTCATCTGCACCCGCTACAAGTGGCTCATCATCAAGATCGTGCTGGCCCTGCTGCTGCTCATCATGGTGGCCCTGTTCCTCTACAGCATGCCCGGATACATGGTCAAGAAGCTGCTGGGAGCATGAAGGGCTGGAGCCTCTCCTGTGTCCCCAGCCCACTGCACAACCTTCCCAGCTCCGTGTCCTTGTCCTCCCTGTGACCTCTGGGCAGCCCTGGGGGCATCTCCTCCCTGCTGCTGCTGCTGGGTCTCCTCTTTGCATTTCTTCTCTGTGGGTCCCACTCAGGTTTTAGGGCCAGGGAAATGGGGCGGGAGCGTGGCAAAGATCCCCAGACTCTGCATCCCGCACTGGGGCTGGGAGAGGTGCCCAGCTGGCTCCTGTGGGAGTCCCCGAGGCCTCTGCCCATTGGGGTTGTGGCTGGTGCCTTCCTGGGAAGGAGAGGGGACCTGGGGCTGTGTCACTGGAGCTGTGGGAGTGCTCTGGAAAGGCTCCTTGGAGGGATGTTCAGGATCCAGGGTGGAGCAGGGAGCTGGGATGGAGCAGCTGGGGATGTGCCAGCCCCAGCAGAGTGAGGGCATCTCCAGTGCCTGTCCCCACTGCCAGCACCATCCCTGCTCCTCTCAGAGCTTTGGAGGTCCCATTCCCGGCACAGGGATCTGTCCCACCTCGGGAATGTTGGAGCCCAGCAGAATGAGGGTACAGAGCAACCCCAGGGCCTGTCCCCACTGCCAGCACCATCCCTGCTCCTCTCAGAGCTTTGGAGGTCACATTCCCTGGCACAGGGATCTGTCCCAGCTCTGGAATGCTGGACATGGTGTCCCAGCAGAGTAAGAGGGTACAGAGCATCCCCAGTGCCTGTCGCTGTTGTTGTAGGCCTCCAGCCAGGTAATAATGAGCATTGACTTCATGATTGTAGAAGGTTGATTAATTGCTTTATTCTTCTATACTCTATTATACTGTACTATTCTAAGAAACTCGTAATCCTTACGGGCAGTCTGAAACACTTTTGACCTAATTGGTCAATCAATCTAAACACCATCACCAATGTTTAATTAACAAACTACTCTTTGGTAAACAATCTCCATAACACATTCTGCATGTGTTACAACAACAGGTGTAGCAAATGGAGATAAGAATTGTTTCCCATTCCTTTTCTGAGCTGTCTCACAGCTTCCCAGGAAAATCCTGGGAGAGAACTATGTCCCTGCTCCTCTCGGAGTTCTGGAGGTCCCATTCCCTGGCACAGGGATCTGTCCCACCTTGGGAATGCTGGACATGGTGCCCAGCAGTGTGAGAGGGCACAAAGCATCCCCGGTCCCTGTCTGTCACTATTGAGTAGGAAACAACAGATTCATCAGAAGGCTGGTTTGCACAGCAGCTGCTTTAGTATGAAAATTCCCTCTTTTTATAGACTGTTCTGAGACATTCAGGCCAGATCGGTCAATCAATCAATATATTTCACCTGATTGGCTAATTAACAAAAACACCTTTCTTATAAACACTCCTTGAAAAAAAACAGGAAGGCAGAGAGTAGGAAAACACCCCCTGCAGGTAGTTTATAATAACAAGCTATCATTGTTTCTCTACAGCTTCCTAAAGTCTCACAAGTCTGCCCTAAGAAAACTTATCTGGTTTTCTCACTCTCTGACCAGGCTGTCACATCCACACCTGTCCTCACTGCCAGTGCCTGACCCTGCTCCTCTCAGAGCTCTGGAGATCCCATTCCCTGGCACAGGGAGCTGTCCCACCTCTGGAGGGCTGGACATGATGCCCAGCAGAATGAGGGCACGGAGCATCCCCAGCACTGTCCCTGCTTCT